>MU743823.1:2661-13881 GCA_026770625.1 Nicotiana glauca | reverse complement strand
ATTTGTGTGGTACCTAATTTTCGTACTAGAAGAACCTAGTTCTTCTAGATGTACTTACTATAACTGTTTGGGGAATTTAGAGTGCATAAAGTAAAGAACATAAAGATTTTTACGTGGAAAACACCTGAATCAAAAGGTGAAAAAATCATGACCTACTACTCAGTAGGAGTTTCCCAAACATCCACTAAAATCACTGAGCCAAAAACAACATTTACAAACTCTTGTAAACCTAAGGATTAAACTCTAATCCCAGTGTGGCACACAACCTCAACTGTTGCGACACCTTCAAGTTAACTCTAACTTGAATACTCAAAGTACCTAATAAATTTTCTTCTATGAAAGATGGAAAGGTATAATATTAAACCACGTACTACAATTGAACTAGAATAAGAATAAACACAATGGAACTGGTTCTTCTATCTCATTCAAGAAGCTGTAGGAGTGCACACTTAATCTCACATAAATTGCTTGCAAAATTGTCTTGCTATTTTGCTCTCAATTTAGCTTAACTTCTACGTATTTGTGCATACCTGTAAAAGAGAACAATCATTATTATTTATAGAGTTAGTAATCAGAATTTGATTAAAACTCAAATTGCTGATCCTCCATTCAATTTGAGTCCTAGAACAATCCAAACTCCAACCCTTATCCGGATATGTTCTCTTCTCATAAGGAGACTTATTTTCCTTATCCCATATTCAATCATTTCGATCAGTTCATAAGATATTCAAAAGACATTGCTGCTTGATCCCAAAGGCTTATCTTCTTCACGTGTATCTCATGTGCATAGGCCATAACCAATGTGTCTCATAAGATGGACCTAGTCCTTCGTTGAGTTCATTTGTCATTCTTCAAAACTTCAACTGAATTTGGGCCAACATGTGGGTTGTTGGCAATGAAGAAGAAGAGAGAGAGAAAGAAAAGAGAAGTGAAGTGGATGATGATTTATAGGACATTACCTGAGTCTTGTGCAGGAGATTTCACAAGCAATTGAGGTTTTTGAGATTTGTTAGAGTTTGGGGGAGTTAGGGCTGGGTAATAGATGCAGAGGATACCTGGGCGTTTCTAGGAGTATGAGAGATCTAATTTTTTTAGACCTGTTCGACTTTCGCTTCTGCGGTATATTTCTGCTTCTGCGCAGCAACATATGCGGCAAAAGACTCGCTTCTGTGGAACAACGGATACATCGCCCGGAGGCAAAAGACTCGCTTCTGTAGGTATGGCAAACTGTAAGACCTCAACAGGCATGAACAATCTTGAATTTTAGGCTATACGTCGCATTTGTAAGAATCCCTAAAGGGCGTAGCCTCGGTGTAGCTGCCACTCGGGATCAAAAATGGCCACGACCAAAGGCACATGACTACGGTCAAAATGGCTGACACAACCTAGATAACACGACTCGGGGACGCCCGACTGTTGCTAAAAAATCCTCCGAATATACTTCAAAAAGAACTGGTTAACAAAATAGGCTTCCCTCAACGGGAAAAAATATGAGTCTCGACCACGTCGGCTCCGAAATCGTAAAAGTGTCGATCTACTCGACATATGAGTTATGAACCTTACGAGGGACTCAAAACATTGCTGACTACAAATTGAAATCTAGGTTCTTTCACAACCGACAATGGGTCAGGAAAAAATATACAGAAAGACCTTAACAAGCAGAAACAAAGCCTACAAAAAGCCCCGAAGCAAAAACAACGTAAGAGCCATTGTTGCCAGCTAAGCAAGCCTTTGGGCCTCATATTAAAAAGTCTCTATAACCATATAGTGTAAAAGGTCTCTACGACCGTGCAGCTAAGAGCCATTGTCGCCAGCTTGAATATTGACAACTTGAGGATTAAAGAGAGCTTGAATCGTAACCTGATTCAGAGATCGGATCCAAAATAGTTCACTATTCAAACCTATGGGCCACATATTAAAAGGTCTCAACGACCAAATGACAAAAATGTCACCACCGCTGGCCGAAAATTCAATAAGATTTGAGGGTCGATTAAAGCTCGAGTCGCAACGCGATCTGAGACTGGACCCAAAAATTATCATACGCCCAAGGGCGCGAAATCGATGCCACTATTGTCGATCAGAATCTCTAGAAAGATTAAGGGACAATTACAGCTCAAATCGCAACATGACTCGTAGACTAGACTCGAAAATTGCAAAACGCCCAAGGGCAGGAAATAAAAACCATTATCGACATCCCGAGCGGGTTCAAGGGTATATTAAGCTTGAGTCGGATCCCGACTTGGAGTTTGAACCCGAGGACAATTGAACCGCAATACGCCTAAAGGCATGACCCAAACAATACTATCGTCAGCCAAGACAAATCTCTAGGCCACGCGCCCGCAAAGTCATTTCGACCCAGGAGCACAAAGGGATATCACCCTCCGCCCATGATGGCGGGAAAGAGCTGGAAGGACAATCGAAGCTCGAGCTTTAACACAACTCGGGGACTAGTTCGAAAACCAGTCTAGACGATCGAAAGCGATGACAAAAAAAGGGCAAAAAAGGAATAAAGCTTTAAAATTCTTCTTATATTAGATACAAAAAAGCATTCTCCACTTACAAACATGCCATGGGCGCACCGAAAACAAAGCTACAAAATGGTGGAATCTATATTCTGTGCCAAAGGTCTACAGCTTGTCAAGATCGCCCTCCGCAACGTCCAGGAGAAGTGACCGAGCGTCACACTCATCTGCCCTTGCTCGAGCCAATTCCTCTGAAAGAATGAAGCCCCTCGCACTAAACTCCTTGAATACCTCTCTCCGGGATTGGCAACGAACATATTCCTCGATCCTCTTCTCACGATCGAGGGCTCACCTCAACTCGGATTGGGCATCGACAACATCCTTTATACAAATCGCCATCTCATGATCAGCCCTGGTTCGTCTTAATGCCGCTTCCGCCCGGGCATCGATTATCTCGACCCTGACCTTAGAGAGATCAGACTCAAGTCTCTCAATCATATCCAACAAAACTTTGGCATTGTCACGGGTCAAGTTGAGTTGGACCTCGAAGGCAAGGACATTAGCCGAGGCACTTATCTCCTCTAGAGCTTGAGTCTACACTTGAGTTCTTAGCTCCTCGCAAGAGGCCCTGACGCAGTTTGCGTCGCCTTTAAGGTAGTCTAAGCCCACCGACTTTTCTACAACTGATACGGCCAGAGGAAATTAGCGTTAAGTTTAAAATGAAGCAGAGCAAGCACTACAAGAAATTAACTGCTCCATCAAATAAATCTCATAGTTTGAACTTCGGTACGCCTCATATCGTCAATGCTGCAGCTCAACTTCCTTCTCCTTGCAAAGATGCCTAAGGGATTCTCCCTCATCGAGAACTCTCTGAAACTTGGCCCTTTGGTGGAGCAGCTTGGACTAAAGCCTATCGTAGGCATGCGCAAAAAAAGAGTCAATGAGAGGGGAAAGATGCGGGATACAAGGGAACTGTGCACAAACTCACCATAAAGTGAAGACAACATATTTCCTCCTAATCAGAACATGCTCCTATTGATCCTTCTCCTGTGACCCCGGTAGAGCCGGCCCCGAGCACGACGTGCTCGCTCAAAGGTGTCGTTGGCCAAGAATCAGGCACTCCATGAACACCACACTCAGGCGATGCCCCATTCTATAAAATACGAGCCCAACCAGCACCGCCAAAGGCTCCTTTGTATTTCGTGCTCCGGCCCCCTTATCACTATCATCCCTCAGTCCGGAGGCCGACGACTGCATATCCTCTCCGGAAAATCATTGCCTCGCCCTAAGGAACCACCCGATATCTGCAAAGGGCAAATCTAGTACAGACGAGATGGGAAAATGTTACCTCGGGTATATGCAAAGATGGGAAAAGCAACATACATACGTACTTTGGTGTTCCTCTCCCCACCTGATGTGAGACATAGCTCGCCACCTACATTCGTCGCAAGACAAATGGGTCACCAACCTCCGATCCCATCCGGCCAAATCATGGACTTTGCCCGGCGTCCACAAAGTTGCTGCAACAAGGGAGATAACGTTGTTATTTAGCTGATTTTCGCTATGAGCAAAATCTAAAAGAGTGACAAAGCGCCTCAATCACGTGCATAGTTCCACCCTTCGAGAAATGGAAAAAACTCCACAGGAATAATATAGGTTGTCCGGACTCAGACAAACCAACTGGACCATTCTCGTTCTCCGCACTTCTCATCGTCAACAAGGATGGGCATGGGCGAACGACCCATCAGGGTTAGCAGTCCTCGGTAATAAAAAGGCTGATATAGCCTAATGAGATGGTCAAGTGTGAACTCAAGCTCGACTTTCTCCACGAAGAATCTCATCGGCAGCATCGTTCGCCAAAACAATGGATGGATCTGCGCCAGGGTAACCCTATACTTCAAACAAAAGTCAAGCACGACCCTATCCGGGGGACCGAATGCAAAAGGGTATAGGTACACACTCAAGAACATATCAGTAGAGTATGCGATGCCTTCATCTGGGGAAAGTGCCTGCATCGTTACCCCCTCTCTTGTCAAGAACAACATATCAGAGCAAAATACTTCGGTTCTCGAGCGCCAGGAACATCACTCACCGCTCTTCTCCATGCCGGTCCCGATGTGGTCGCCATGACTATGGTGAAACTGACAAAATAAAGCAAGGACGAGCACCAACAATTTTCGGACTTTAAGAGATAAGGAGCCCTATGCACAAACAAAAGTACAGCTACCCAAAAATAATGAAGTCTCACAAAAAGATGAAGCCGCCCCACTTATATGCAAAAAGAAACGGCGATTTGCCTGCTCGAGGTAAGTTTCGAGAAGCCAACGACCTCGATACAAACCGACGGGTTGATACCCGATCCAGGAAACATCCTCCAACAAAGGTCAAAACTCAAGGGGCCACATGTATTATCTCCATGCTCGAGGCAGCATTTTGCAATGGGAGCCCCCGTCCCCAAGAAATAGGGCCTCGATGAGCTCCAAAATGCTAATATCAGATGCAAGGTAAGCGTCGGGGCTCGTAATACCCTCTCCATAGGAGCAAACCCCGGAAGCCCCGATCACTGAAGCTCAATAAGGGCCCAAAGAGGCGCCCAAACATAGGAAAACTCCTTAACGGAAGTCAACCTTATACTTTCTAAAAGTATTATCAACATCAAGATCAATAGGGCCCCCCGGGGCACCCAAAGATGACCTTCATCCGGGATAATGTTCCCGAAGGCCGTGGAATTCGAGGCGCGATCTCCAGACAAATTAGCAGGCACCGACAACTCAAACTTATTCGATCGGTCCACCATCAATTTGAAATACGACAATAAGGTCGGAGGAGAGCAGTGTCGATCATCTGAATATCGGGACAAACTCTTACGACAAATTCCGATGACCAACAAACAAAACAAGGCATTCAAAGAGCCCCGAAGGTCATACGAGCATACAAACATAAAACAAAGTAAAGGAAGCAGAAGTCAGCAAAATAAATTCTTGTTTATGAAAGATTTATGTACAATAGCCCCCGAGGGGTCATGGCATGCGATTACAAAGCCCCCGAAGGGTCATTACATATAAGTTAAAAAAGCCCACAAAAGGTCTCTACATGGAAGTAAAGAAGAAGAAGGGTACATATAGAGAAGATCCAGTCCTGGTTTGAACGGTCGACGATCTACCACAACGTGCATACCTTCAAGAGTCGGCTTCCTCGAACGAGTGGACTCAAAGAAGATGTCTCCCGAAGAACCGTCGGAAGCTCTACCCAGCCTTATGCACTAATATCCCCAAAAGGAGTAAACCAAGGAGCAGGGAGGAATGAGAAAAAGCAATAGCTCTCCGAAGCTCGGGGACCGTCTTTGGCAAAGGGTGCCTCGGAGAGATAGAGGGCCGAACAATCCTGCTTGCACGGCTACTTCAAATACATTTCATCGAGCATCGAGCCGTGCAAGCTCGGGGTACGGTTCCACGTCGTGTCAGGGTATGAAGGTGAGCAGCGGTGGATAATTCGAGCCCACTTTTGAGTGGAGGTGCATAATCTGAACAGTCGTCCACACGAAGGAGAGACCGATCCCCAATGCATCACCACCTTGGACCGCGATAGCAGCAACGGCCGGTGTACTGATGACCACAACACTAACTGAACAGCCCGCTTATGTTCAACGAAGGAAGGCCCCGGTAGGGGTCCGCGACGTAGTTCGAAGGAACTCCTCCAAACAACCTTGAAATCGAAAGCTTCCATCATCATATTCAAAGGCAAAAAAAAGATGATGACAAGGAAGAGGCAAGCATGCTAACGGAGGTATTGAGATAGGAAAAACAATGCCAAAATGCCCCCATTTATATGGGAAGAAATGACATGGTCATCGAGGCTCTGGAGGATTGACCGGCGGATGCGATTACTGCTTCCTTGAAAAAATTAATCAACGGTAGTCCTTTTGGCCTTGTGGAGCGGAACTAACAGAACACCAAGTAGGAATCCATGAGATACACCATCTATCACAAAAGATTTATCCACAATGCACATCATCGATATGAAGTCGCCGAAAAGAGCTCGAGGAGCTAAGAATCAGAATCATTTCCCATCACTTCGATATGGGAAACGCGTAGACTATCTATACGTGGAAAAATTAGAAGACTTGATCATTTGCTGTCAAGACCTTTCGGAAGCTTGCCCCGAGACCCCGAGGGCGGGAGGCCACGATCCAGTTTTCAGTTTCAGGGCTCGTCGAAGTCTGATTCGGAGGAATCGGGGGCCGAAGTCAGAATAGAAGGGGAAGCCCCATAGGAACTTGGCTTTATCTGATAGGCCTGACCTATCTAGAACCTACTATGAGGCCTTGCATCAAGCCGTCCCATCTTCGTACTCTTTCCATTAATACACATGTACTTGTAGCCGAGTTCCTCTCCTATATAAAGGGGACTCAACCTACCTTGTAAGGGAATGATGTTTCTCCACTTGTCTATAAATGAAATAATATCTCTCTCTCTTTCTTCTAAACATTGTCTATCTTTATCGACCTCGAGGTCGCCTTAGCACTTTACCATTTTCTCGTTTGTTCTTCGTTACTTTGCTCAATATTGATAATATAGAGCCTTGCTTAGCTACATTATTGCATATTATCCCCTTCCTGACTACCGTCGATAGCCCGAGATAGGCTCAAACCTCAGCCCCGAGGTGTCTACTAGCTGATCTTATGCACAAGCAACAGCCCCCTACTAGTTTGATTACTACGTTGCTTAAATCATTTTTTGTCATTTTACCTCAAGCTTTGGCACTAACTGTTGTAACAAACTTGCTCGGAATAGATCACGTATTTTTAGAATCCCATTTACAAATTTAATTGTTGTTACCATTTTCACGGTAAACACCCCTCAAGGTAATTTGGAGCCCTTACACGATCTATGGTGATGTAAACTGGTGATATTAGATAACTGTTCTAGGTGACCTAACACACCTTAATCCTTTAGGTGGCGACTCTTCAAATCCCTTACCCTATCCCAAAAGGAAATGAGTTGTCACAAAAATGTCAAAATCCGATTTCGCGAGAAAAAGGGGGCCCGACAGCATGACGACTCAGCTGGGGATATCTTTAGTCTCTTACCATAAAAAAACTTGTATGTGAATTAGTCTTTAAGAATGTCTTTATTATTTCGTTAATTATTGAACACACCTTCCCATGCTATGTGGATTTATTTTCTTATACTTATTCATTATGACTTACCTCCTCTGTGTTATCGCTTTTACTGTGGAAACTGACTTGTCTCCTTGTTTTTATTTTCTTAAATGTCTTTACAATTATTAAACACCATATTTTATTATTATTCATCATGCAAATACTTGGCAACATGTTATTTTATTTTGCATAACTCCATGCTTAACATCATATTCCACTCATTCGTATTAATACCATAGTGGCACTTGATGAGTGATCGCGCTCTTCTTGAAATCAACCTTTAAATTCCAAAAGGCCTATTTACGGTAAAACTAGTCGATTAGCAATGCAGTCGACGGTTCCGTGCCTTTCCCTCTGAAGTTGTCCAATTGAGGGTACCAGACATCTATACATGCATCATGGTAAAACCTAGCTGGGGTTAATATGTTGTCCACATAATAACCCCCTAAGAAAGATTTTTTATAATCACCCGGGATTTACATAATCTCAATGGATGCAATCACGATATGTGCATTATTTGGAGCGATAAATGCCGGTATGCTAATCGTTAATGTGTAAGTAGTGGTAATCAGTGGGGGAAAGGGTCTAACTCTGTTTATTTTGTAGAAAATGAGGCACGATTTCCTCAGGTTTGACATGGTCTGAAGTATACCATCGTTTTTGTTTGACTGGTGGGACAATCTTTTGCTAATAGATAAAAATCACGTGAAAATAGTTCATGGAAATTTACCTTCTTTATTGGACATCCAACCAAACAACATGTTGATCGAAGTAGCTACTATTTTCTGGGACGGAGAAAGAGATGTATTCCATTATGGTAACATCAAAATGACTCCTCTCTTGGAGGAAATCGGAGGGTTCGCTGGATTACCATAGGATAGACCCGGTTTACTAGTTCTAGAAAACCGCAATACCAAGGGGTATCTAAAAATGATAGGAGTGAGAAAGAACGAGGACTTGGAGTGCCTGAATAAGTCTTACATACCCTTTGACTTCCTCTATGAACAATACCTGACACAATAAATCTTACAGTATCTTTCATGACGAATTCTCTATCACTTCCCTAGGTTGGACTCATCGCAGGGTTTTTGTATTCATCATCTGCTTTCCGGGTATGATAGTGTTCCCAAACTAAGGAGACAAAATTCACACTATGCTGGCCATGGTAACCAGAGCTTTAATGGAGGGAATTGAGGGGAAAACCAATATTATTGTCCCGATGATCGTAGCAGACATATACCGGGCTATAGATCGTTGTAAGAAGGGATTCAAACACTTTGAGGGTTGTAACTTGTTACTATAAATTTTGTTGTTAGAACATCTTCAGAGGGGACAGTACCGCCAAGAGTTTCCATAGAGACAATGGAAAGACCACATCGTTTTCCACCATCCGAAAAGAATGCCCTTTATCCCAGACAGATTTGCACATATGCTATAGAATGGGCACAGTTTTTCAACAATTTGACAGTGGACCAGGTTCGCTGGATGTTCGAGTGGTTCCCTACCGATGAATTCATCATCAGCTCCAGGGTTGTTCCGCATTTGGTGTTGATTGGGTTAAGGGGAATACATCCCGATGTCCCTATATGGGTTATGAGACAAGCTAGTAGAAAACATGTCATACCACGAGTCTTCAAAATGAGCCATTACAGAGCCGATTTTTAGGATAACGTTGTTCCATACAAATGTGTGGCCCAACACATATGGCATCAGAAGGTTATTGTGGAAAAGGATACCATCGAGCCTGATCGATATCACGCCGGTCATGTTTACTTCTACCCATCATGGCTAGAAGATAACATAGAAAGAATATTCGAGCCAAGTGTTGTTCAAGGAAACATGGTCATAGATGAAGTAAATAAAGCACAAGGGAAGTATAAGAGGCTACACAAGATGGTCCTTGAATCTTAAGCCAAGCATCTAGAGAAACACAAGTTTGAAATGGAATCAATCAGTGAGTGGAAAAAATGGCTACAAGGTCGGTGGAAAGGTTGGAGTACTTGGAGCAGGCTCTAATGGAACTGGAAGGGAAGATGAGGAAAAGGGTCATAGATTGTTAGAATGCATAAGGCAACAAAAAAGGACATCTAGCAAGGGCATACCTGCTGGTGGACATTCACGACCTGGGGAATCTGATTGACGGAGCCAAGAGGGCCAAATATAGGTAAAGCCCCTCTGGGACCAAGTACATTAGGTTTATCTATTTTGAGTCATTTTTTAATTCAAATGTAATAGGGCAGATTCCATTAGTAACTAATTTGTTTTCGTTTTTAGGTTAGTCTTATTTATTACATTAGTGAAATAAGGCATTAACCAACATTAAAGTTGTCTAAATATACTTGTCCCTAGGCCTACCTCGAGCACAACGAGGTTCCCCAAATTAGGACGCAAATTTACATTTCCACAATATGTGCTTAAATCCTACAAATGTTAGAATCCTTACTAACTTGTCTACCTTTTTTTTCTTTACTTTGATTATTCCTGTCCCCTAAGGTTGGTTCACACATATTGGCATCGTCAGCATATCACACAAAACCTAGAGGCCCTCCACCACCTCCTTCTCCAAGTAATCTGAAAATCAAGGGAAATTATAAGGTGGATGATATGAGTGGTATTCGAAATGAAAATGCTGAGAATGTTGAAACTTCAGACGGTCGGATAACTCCTGCCCATAATGATTTGGTCCTACGATTGGAACATAAAATACTGTAGTTGCAAGGAGAACTTGATCATGTCCTCAACTTGGGAAACCTCTCCCTCGCCCTAAACGCCCTAGAAGTCAACCAACAAAATGCACAATACCCAGCACGTCCTCAAAACACACCAAGCCAATATCCATAAAATCCTTCTGCACCCCGATCAATACATAACTCCTCCCCAAAATCCTAATCCTCCACCAATACCCACTCCCCCTCAGCACCAACATCATCCTACCCAGTACCCACAAACCAATTACCATACTCCCTAGAATATCCCGCAACATTTCCCTGATCCACAAAACTCCACTAACGATCACCACTACACTCCAACCATAGGCACCCACCAAAACAATCCCATATATGTGGAAAACTTACCTCACTCTGCTCAACCAACATCATACGCTCCAGAATTTGCCGAGAAGGATTTGCTCATTAAGAACATGGCTGAAGAGCTTAAGAAGCTCACGAGACGATTTCAGGGTGCCGAATGAGGCAATGGAATTGAATGTGTGAATTATGAGGACCTATCAATCAGCTAGACGTGGAACTGCCAGAGAGTTACAAACCTCCTATGTTTGAAATATTTGACGAAATAGGTGACCTGAAATTACAACTGAGAACATACTGTAATAAGCTCGTAGGTGTTGGAAAATATGAAATGATTCACATGAAGCTGTTCATGAGGAGTCTTACTGGAGATGTCATATCTTGGTATATCAGTTAGAATCCTAAGCAGTGGGTAAGCATGGGCATTGAATTTCATGGATCGATTCAGGTTTAACATAGAGAGTGCACCAGATGTCTTCTACATACAGAATCTCAAGAAGAAACCAATGAAAACTTTCCATGAGTATGCTACTTGATGGAGGTAGAAGTTTCAAAAGTCAGGCCGACACTA
>MU743820.1:8257-23649 GCA_026770625.1 Nicotiana glauca | reverse complement strand
CATCTAATGGGCACAGATTTATTCTGGTCGCCATTGATTATTTTACTAAATGGGTGGAGGCGAAGACGTTCAAGGCAGTAACAAAGAAGGCAGTGGTCGATTTTGTACATACAAACATCATTTGCCAGTTTGGAATTCCGAAGGTGATTATTACGGATAATGTGGCCAACCTTAACAGTCATCTGATGGCAGAAACATGTCAGAAATTTAAAATTACACATTGCAATTCCACACCTATATCGTTCTAAGGCGAATGGAGCAGTTGAAGCAGCCAATAAGAATATTAAGAAGATTCTTCGGAAAATGGTGGAAGGATCGAGGCAGTGGCACGAGAAATTACCATTTGCTTTGTTGGGATATCGCACTACTGTTCGCACTTCAGTAGGTGCAACTCCTTACTCATTGGTATATGGCACGAAAGCAGTAATACCCGCGGAAGTGGAAATACCCTCCTTTCGAATCTTTGCGGAGGCAGAGATTGATGATGATGAATGGGTCAAAGCCCGACTGGAACAATTGAGTTTGATTGATGAGAAAAGACTGGCAGCAGTATGCCATGTGCAATTATATCAACAGAGAATGGCCAGAGCCTATAACAAGAAAGTACATCCGCGAAAATTTGAAGTTAGGCAATTAGTGTTGAGGCGCATCTTACCTCATTGGGCCGAAGCAAAAGGGAAGTTCACTCCTAATTGGCAAGGACCATTTGTTGTATCACGAGTATTATCTAATGGAGCGTTATATTTGACAGACATAGAAGGAAAATGCGTAGAGATGGCCATCAACTCTGATGCGGTCAAAAGATATTATGTATGATTTCTTTCGTGTATCTAATTGTATTTGTCATATTTTGAAATTGAAATGATGAAGACATTTTATTTCTCTATCTAAACACTTTTTCCATTGCTATCCCCTTGAGCCTTATTACTTTATTCTTTCATACCCCTCTTTCGGAATCAACAACAAAGTCAAAGACTGAATGAAAAAAAGAGAAGAAGAAGAAAAGAGAAGTTGAAAAAGAAAAGTTGAAAAGAAAAAAAAGAAGAAAAAAAAATGATGAAAAATGGCAAAGAAAAGAAAAAGAAAAGAATGCAAAGAAAAGAAGAAAAATGGAAGGAAGGAAATATCGCAACAATGAAGTGATTTTATGATCCGAACTACGTTTTGACTTGATCCCGAAAGGGTACGTAGGCAGCCTCACTGAGGTTCAGTCATAATAGAAAGAAGGTCCAAGGTTCCCTAAAAGATTGAAACTGGGGCAGAAGTTATGGTCATCGTGGAAAATATGATTCCGGAAGTTGTAATTTTTGAAACCCAAGATTGGAAATTTTGAAGCCTTTGTACCTTTCTTTCTAAAACCCATCCAAAAGCCACATTACGGTCCAAAGAAAGAACTTCTGATTAATTTTAAGAAAATGACAGTACAAGTAGGCGAAGAAAGACATGTTATGGACAACACTCGGGTATCGGAAGATGGAAAAATAAAATATGAAAATGAGAGAGTCTTAATGGTGAAAACCCTCACGAGCACCATAAGGCGATGTGAGGTGAGAGAATTAAAATGAGAGAGTCTTATTGGTGAAAACCCTCATGGGCACCGTAGGACGATGTGAGCTGAGAAATGAAATGTGAGAGTCTTATTGGTGAAAACCCTCACGGGCACCATAAGGCGAAAGTGAGAAAGAAATTTGTGAGAGAAAAGAGGCAAAGAAAGCAAGTTTGGGATGTTGAGTTAATTGGTAAAAGTGGCAATTGACAGTTGATTGGTTGGACAGACTGGGTCGGTTAATCCGAATGCATGGCATGATCAAAGGAATCGGCCTTCACATTCAGATAAGTATCGTCCTTTTATTTTGAAAGTATTCCCACCCTCAAAATTTCGGGGTCATTGCATTTCATTTTTTTTTTGAAATTTGTCTATAAGACATTGTCAGTCGAAGCTAATTACCAGCTTCTCAGTTATATGACATAACAAGATTGGGGGTTCATCAAAGTACAATTGAAACAAAAGGACATATGGCAATCATATAATTGGAGGAAAAGCAAAGGGAAGGAAACAACAAGAGAGAGTCACAAGGAAAATAGTTGGCTTCAGAGAATTTTGAAGGACAGCCAGAGATTATGGCGAGGTAATATAAGAAGCAAGACGGAGTGAACTCAAAAGTGGAAGTAAGGCCAGCAAGAATGCCAGCAGCTAACCACTGTTTTTATACTAATAAATTGTTCTTTGATTAGAACAGGGACAAAAGATTCAAATTCTTACTAATCACTTTAAAAGTGAATGTGACCAATGTGGATAACAGGGAAGCACAAAATTTTGGCAATCAGGCACCCACCTGGATAATAAGGGAAGTGTTACTTTTACTTAAAATTTAAATATATTACACCCAGTTATCAAACTGGGGCAGAAGTTTTCTTTCTTTTTCAAGTCGCAATCAGGCGCCCACTTGAAGAATAAGGGAATATCTTTTCAAGTCGCAAGCAGGCGCCCACCCGAAGAATAAGGGAATATCTTTTCAAGTCGCAATCAGGCGCCCACCTGAAAAACAAGGGAATATTTTTTTAAAGCCTAGCAAGCAGCGCCCACCTGAAAAACAAGGGAATATTTTTTTAAAGCTTAGCAATCAGGCGCCCACCTGAAGAATAAGGGAACATCTTTTTCAAAACTTAGCAAGCAGGCGCCCACCTGAAGAACAAGGGAATACATTTCAATTTCAACAAGCAGGCGCCCACCTGAAGAACAAGGGAATACATTTCAATTTCAACAAGCAGGCGCCCACCTGAAGAACAAGGGAATACATTTCAATTTCAACAAGCAGGCGCCCACCTGAAAAACAAGGGAATATATTTCAAGCAATAGCAAGCAGGAGCCCACCTGAAGAACAAGGAAATACTTTTTTGAGCAAGAGTAAGCAGGAGTCCACCTGAAAAATGGACACAGTCAAAAGTTATGCAAGATACAAGATCAAGGCAATTCAAGAACAAGATAGTAGGCATTAGATAGGACTTTTGTAAATCATAGAGCATAGCTTAGGCTAGCTTCTTTTATCTTTACAACGGTGTAATAAGGGGATCAACAAGCAGCAACAACATCAACAGTAATGAGGTCACAGCTTCATGGTAGTCCCAATTACCAGACATTCCTGAACTACACTGACCTGATTCCTGTTTAGCTCAGGATATGTAGGCAATCTATGAAGCAGGATGCGGTCAAAAAATCCCTCATTACTGCTCACTTATCTTTGCACTGAAACTCTGCGTGTTCCGAGCAAAGAGGGGCAGCTATGAGCACGTGATTTTTGCCCTAAGCAAATTATTCCCAAATATATGCAAAATGATTTTTGAATTTTTTGTGGCAATTTTCGATAATTGTGTGCATAATAATAATTCATAAAATAGGTAGAAATACCAGAATTTTATTTCGATGATTTTTGGAAACAAAACAAAGAAAATAAAAATACACATCTATTTGTTTTTTAGAAAATACAAGGAAAATAGAAAAGAAAAATAAAATACAAGAGTAAAATACGAAAAATATAGAAAGGAAATAAATACAAAAATACAAAAATACATAGAAATTATAATGCAAAAAATAAAATAATACAATACAAAATATTAGGCTAAAATACAAAAATAGGAAAAATAGTGGCCCAAATTGTATAACACACCCAGGCCCAAAGAAAGCAAAGCCCAGTCTGCCCATATAACAAATCCAAACAACGCCGTTCAGGAACAATAAATCTGGACCATCGAAGTTTTGATCAAACGGCCAGGAGTGATGGCCATCATTTAAACAAAACGACGTCGTGTATTGAAACTAATCTGAGCCGTTGATATAACCAATCCAATGGCCACGATTAAGTGACCACTTAATTGGAACGACATCGTATAGGGGCTAATTAAATCTGAGCCGTTGATTTACTTGATCCAACGGTCTCAGATCATCAAAAGTTTTTAAATATACAAAACGTAACATATCATTTCATATTCACACCCTTCGTCCCAAATATGAAACCCTAGCCGCCCTAAGCTTCTCTCAACTGCCCGCCGAAAACCTACCGGCGGGGAACCCTACCAGTTCAGATCAAACCACCACGAATACCCCTGAACCACCATGAACTCCTCTTTCACCCTATCTATCTATTTTCCTTCAAATCAGACCCAAACTCGTCGAATATTGAAAAGTATATCGCCGGAACCCTACTCCGGTGACCATTACTTTTGAACCAGCATTTGCCATTAACACCATAGGACCGTCTCATCGTCCTCTTCAACCCCATCTAATTAGTTTTCCTCGAATCAGCCCCAAACTTCTCGAATATTGAAAAGTATATCATCTGAACTTTACTCCAACAAACACCCCTAACCCCCAAAACCACCCCATCAAACCCTAACCTCTCTACTATAATCTTTTCACAAAAAGGACTCGAAGAGTCTGTTCGAAGTCCAACAGTCAAGAAAATAGCTCTTGAACTCTGATGCCGAAAAATCAAGGAAAAAAAAGAGAACAAGAAAAGAAAAACGAAGAAAAAGAATAAAATAGAAAGAAAGAAAAGAAAACACACGAAAGCTAAGTACCCAAACCCTATTTTCTCTACTTGTGCTTCTGTTTCTTAACTTCTTCTACTCTTTCTGTTTCTGAATCCTTGAGTACAATATGAAGTCCGTTACATGCTCAAACCTCTTTGTTCAATCATGAAAACCTGACCATGTGTTTATATGATTTCTGATTTGAGTCATTAGTCAAAATCGCATGCTTTATATCCGTTTAAGTTTCTTACTTGGCTATAATATAAAGTTTACTTAAATGGGGCTATGTGTTAAATACAGTTCTGATTTCAAAGTCTGATTAACATAGAGGCCGGTCGGGTAAATAGGAATAAAAGACAGGGGTAGAAGGGGAAAGGATAAGTGGTATTCTGGAAATAATTTGAAAAGGGTAAGGGTATTAAAGACAAATCTGCTTGGTTTTTATGTGATTAATTAAATAATAAAGGGTATTCTAGGTACAATGAAAGGGTAAATAGGTAGAAATCACTAGCAAGTGAGGGTAATAAAGACATTTAGGCTTAAATAGAATAAAATAGAATACACTAGAACCTTCTAGCAAGAGTTCAAGTGTATTCACGGCTAATTTGTGCATACCAAAGTGAAAACAATTAAAAAGAGTAGGGGTGGAAATTTAGAATATTAATTTCAAAATTCCCTTTCATTTTTGTTCTATAAATAGGCTTCATTAGGCCACTTTGAAGGGGGTTCTGAAAAAAGTTTTGGGAAAGGTCTAATATTCTGAAAATCCTTCTAATCTCTGAAAATTTGAATTTTCTAGTTTCATCCTTAGAAAATTCTCTAAATCCTATAATACTACTATTCCATTTATTCCGGCTCGAGTTCAAGTTGAAATTCTCCTGGATTTTGGTATTTTGTCTGTTGAATCGTGCTTTGTTTGGTCTGGATTTGGTTGCTGAAGCCTTGTTAACATTTGCTGTGTATGGCTGTGGTTACTGATCCTTACTTCTGCCTAGTTTCTCATTGATTTTCTACTTCCAGGTACACTTCTAAAAACTCGAAGATGTAGTCATAAAAATGTGAAGATATTGAAGTGCTCGTTTGATGCCAGTAGTCTATTAACTCTATTTATTTTGTTAATGTAGAATTAGTTAGATTCATGTATAATTGGACTGTTGGACTATGGACTCGAATTATTGAATTTTATTTTTAAGTAGTTTAGTTTAATAGCCATATAGAAAATCACATGTGAAGTAGATCAATAGAAAAACAGTTACATTAGATTAGAGATTAGAGAATTTGAAAACAAATGTTAAAAATCTATTTTGGTTGAGATTTTTGGATTTTCAGTTGTTACGAATCAGGAAAATGTAATGAAATAATTGAAGTTCAATTGTTAGCTTTAATTTTGTATCAACCAGTTATTAATTTGTAAAAGCATGAGTTAGTTATAATTCGAATGTCGTTAATGGTCTTGAATTGTTTAGACTAGTTTAGCTATAAAACTCGCGTTAAAACCTAATAGCAGATGTAAAATAGGAGCTTAAATATGAATGAAATTTGTACTTCAACTCGAATATGTTTTCTATAGTTTAGTTTTAATATTTCAGTTGAACAAAGCAGTGATTCAACTCTGCATCTGAACATGTAGCATTTCAATTGATAAATAATAGTAGAAATCTGTTTATAATGATACTTAATATGTGAATAGTTTAATAACAGATGTAGTTAATCTGAATAGGTCAAAACAATAATATTCAAATAGGAATTAAGTGTTATTGCATTGATTAATCTCTGATAATATATAGTAGCTATAATAACCTTGTAAATCCATTACTAGATTATTGATCGCATTTGTGTTTGTTTTTTTTGGATTCACGTCAGTAACTTGGGCCTGACTCAGGCAGAAAGGCCCATATCCAATAGCAATAGCCTCATGGCCTATTTGAATGAACCAACGTGTATAAACTGGGCTATAATGAGCCCCGTGCACAACTGTGCTCTGTTTTTTTACTGGCCTGATTTCAAGGCCCAAAGCACACGAAGGACTGAATGTAAATGAAATAAAAAACGTACATCACAACTAGGCAGAATTATTTGATATTTTGATAAGACAAAAACAGTTGTAGAAAATGTAGCACACTTTAGGATTGACCTCTTAAAATAAATGAGATGAGCCTCGTTTAAGAATAAAATGCACGGGGCCCTTAATTAATTATTATAAAACACTTAGATTTGGAAGGACCGTTTAGCAAATTTTACGGTCTTTCCCAAAGTTAACAAGACGTAGATACTTTAGGCGCGATTTATAATACACATTCTCAATTATGGGTGCACATTTATGTGACCTAAATCTAAATCTCAACGAAGTCGAAATTTATTAAAAGCCACAGGCGTACTGGTACGGTGTGGCCCGAAAGGCATTTTCACGACGTTGCAATTCTTTTAAAATGATAAAGCGAAATATTAATAAAGGCACGTAAAAATGGAACATATAAAGAAATCAGATAAAAACAAATACAACAGTTGAGCGACTGTGCTAGAACCACGGAATTCGGGAGTGCCTAACACCTTCTCCCGGATTAACAGAATCCCTTATCCGGATTTCTAGTTCGCAGACTGTAACAGAGTCAAACGTTCCTCGGTTCAGCATTAAACCGGTGACTTGAGACACCATTATTTTCTCAAGTGGTGACTCTAAAATTTAAAATAAACTAATCCCGTTCCGACTGTCCTTAAATTGGAAAAACTCCTTCCCTTTTTATTATATCCCTTCCCGGGGTGTAAATAAATACGCGGCCCGGATAGAGAAAAAGGAGGTGTGACAATGATTAAATGCATTAGAACACTAAGGGTTTGAATTTGAAAAGCAGAGTTCGGTTAAGGGCTAGAAATTATCTCGAGAGGGAAGGTGTTAGGCACCCCTCAAGATCAACTAGTGTAGTTCCCGGCCATGCTATGTTGTGACTTTAATGCAAGTAGGTACACAAATAATTTCACACAAGGGTTACAAATAGATACGTGACAAGTGTCAACGCTCCCCTTTTTCTAAAGCGAAATCGGGTATACGACATTCGGGAAGACAATTCTATTCCCACTTTGGAAATTGGGTTTTTTTAGATTTTGGAGAGTCGCCACCTAATGATTATAGTACATTAGGACACTTTAAGAAGTATTAAAGATAAAAACCAGAGTTGGGTAAGGGCTTAAAATTATCCCTAGGGGAAGGTGTTAGGCACCCCACAAGAATGCATCCACGAACTCATCCCATCTAGCTAGAGGTCTTCCCTCTGCCGGCACCCCCTTTTTCTCAAAAAATTGGGTTTAGGACATTCGGGACGACAACTCTATTCCCGTTTGAAAATTGGGTTTTGGAATTGAAGAGTCTCCACCTAATGATTAAGTGCATTAGAACACTAAGGGTTTGAATTTGAAAACCAGAGTTCGGGTAAGGGCTAGAAATTATCTCGAGGGGAAGGTGTTAGGCACCCCTCAAGATCCACTAGTGTGGTTCCCGACCATGCTATGTTGTGACTTTAATGCAAGTAGGTACACAAATAATTTCACACACAAGGGTTACAAATAGATACGTTACAAGCGTCGATGCCCCCCTTTTTCTAAAGCGAAATCGGGTATACGACATTCGGGAAGACAACTCTCTTCCCATTTTGGAAATTGGGTTTTTTCAGATTTTGGAGAGTCGCCACCTAATGATTATAGTGCATTAGGACACTTTAAGAAGAATTAAAGATGAAAACCAGAGTTGGGTAAGGGCTTAAAATTATCCCGAGGGGAAGGTGTTAGGCACCCCACAAGAATGCATCCACAAACTCATCCCATCTAGCTAGAGGTCTTCCCTCTGCCGACGCCCCCTTTTTCTCAAAAAATCAGGTTTAGGACATTCAGGATGACAACTCTATTCCCGTTTGGAAATTGGGTTTTGGAATTGAAGAGTCGCCACCAAATGATTAAGTGCATTAGAACACTAAGGGTTTGAATTTGAAAACCAGAGTTCGGGTAAGGGCTAGAAATTATCTCGAGGGGAAGGTGTTAGGCACCCCTCAAGATGCACTAGTGTGGTTCCTGGCCATGCTATGTTGTGACTTTAATGCAAGTAGGCACATAAATAATTTCACACACAAGGGTTACAAATAGATACGTGACAAGTGTCGATTCCCCCCTTTCTCTAAAGCGAAATCGGGTATACGACTTTCGGGAAGACAACTCTATTTACACCTTGGAAATTATTTTTTTTGAGATTTTGGAGAGTCGTCACCTAATGATTATAGTGCGTTAGGACACTTTAAGAAGAATTAAAAATGAAAACCAGAGTTGGGTAAGGGCTTGAAATTATCCCGAGGGGAAGGTGTTAGGCACCCCTCAAGATCCACTCGTGTGGTTCCCGGCCATGCTACAATTGTGATTTTAAATGCAAGGAAATAGGTAGACAAGCAAGCATTGCAAATTCGAGAAAACTGTTACAAATAAAAAAATTTAAAGATGCTGAAATTTAGAAGATAACAATTTTGCAATTTAAGAAGAGATACGCAATGAGGGGAGAGATCAAATAATGATGCAAATAACTTACGGAAATAAATAGAAACGGAAGTTTGGGAAAGGTTTTGGGCAACTTTTGAAAAAATTGAAAATAACAAATTAATAAAGAGGGGAGAGATCGTCTACCTTTCCCACACCGTTAAGGTATTGAAGTGCGGAACGATATCGTTTACTTACTGCATGCTACTACCCGTCCCAATCCTATCAGTCCCGGGGGTATTAGGACTTCTAATCCTAAGAGGGAAAGATAGGGATGGAGGCCTTTATGGAGCTTAAAGGATAAAATTCTATTCGACATTCAAAACAAGTAGCAAGTAAGAGGGGAGAACAAACAATCATACGAGGCTCAAATTGACCCCCGAAATCAAACAATCAATTAGTTTAGCATGCCTTAACAAATAATGGTTTGGTCTTAGATTAAATTTAAGTAGCGAACGGACTGGTTCAACACATGTGTTCTAGGCAAAAACCCGCATTAGGCAACTCGGATATAGCTGTCAGATTTTAAGGTATTCAATGTGAGTTATTTAGAAAAGTACTGATATCGAAAGATAGGCTAATGCAGAAGAGTTTTTTGAAAGAAATAAGAGACTGCAGACTTAGATTAGAAATAAGTTTAAAAGAACTATCTAAGGAAAAGAGTAAGCTGCAGAACTTTTTTAAAAGACGAGTTCAGGAAGACTAGGATTTAGTTGGAAAACGCTTATGCAGAATATTAGAAAAGAAAACCGTTTCAGAAAAGATGCAGATTTGAAGAACTCAACTTTTAGGACAAATGTGCACTGATTCGAGAGAGTTATATCTAAAAGATTAAGGCTTTTGAAAATGTTACTGAATTAAGGCGTTAGGGACCAGTAAACAGATTATTATCAGACGAATTTGACGCGAAATCCTATAGGCATGATATCTACATTTGATATTTTTCAGAACCTATTAAATAATTTATGAAGATATGACTGTTTTAATTAATCCTACAGTTTGCCTAATGAATATGCATCCCCTATAGATATGCTATCTATACATGAATTCTCATAAAAGCTTAGAATTCCTATATGCAGGATCTCTACATGCGTTAGTTACAGAATATGAGCTTTAAATCCTATATGCATGCTTTTCTATGTAATTTGCAGTATAGTTAAACATTAAACCCTATAGGCAGGATTTCTAGGGGACTTGCAGCATAATTAAGTGTTGAACCCTATAGGCATGGTATCTACATGATTTACAGTATAGTTAAATAGACCTATAGGCAGTATTCCTAGAAAAAGAGCATCCTAAAGCATGATATCTACCCTTATTGATGCAAGAAAGTAAAACCCCTCCCACACTGTTTTACTATATTTCCCCGAGTTTTTATACAAATTATTACAGGCCATAAAATAGCTAATAAAAATACATCAAAAGCCAACAGCTAGATCCGAGCAGCCTAATTCAATCCTAATCTCCAATAACATGTGTTTAACCAACTCCGGGATCCAAATTTCCAAAGACTTCTCATTACCCAGGGTGTTTCAAAGTTCCAAGGAATCATAGGGATCCCCGGCATTGGTTACACACCAAATACCATTAGAATTAGAATAGTGAAGTGTGGAAGAGCCAGCTCTCAGGCATCCAAGTTCAGAGGGAGCTCAGGGGCCCCAAAGCATGGCTTGCAAGAGAGGGGAAGACCTTCTATCTAGAAATAGATGCAAAGTGAAAGGGGATTAGGGAGAAATGACAAGTGGTGGTTGTGAGCACGTGATTTTTGCCCTAAGCAAATTATTCCAAAATATATGCAAAAATAATTTTTGAATTTTTGTGGCAATTTGTTGATAATTGTTTGCTTAATAATAACTCATAAACAGGTAGAAATACCAAGATTTTTCTAATTTTTGGAAAAACAAAACAAAGAAAATCAAAATACACATTTATTTGTTTTTTTAGAAAATACTAAAAATAGAGATTAATTACTCTTAAATTTTAGTAAAAATCAGAAAATTAAAAGAAAATACAAGGAAAATACAAGGAAAAAATAGAAAATAAATACAAAAAGTAAAATATAAAAAATACAGAAAAGAAATGTATACAAAAATACGAAAATACAAAAATACAATGTATAATGAAAATAATACAATACAAATTGGGCCAAACACAAAATTCAGTAGCCCGAGGGATTAAATACACTGATCAGGTCCAAAAGAGAATAAATCCGGTCTACCTATAATCAAAACGACGTCGCATAATCGAATTAATCTGAACCGTTAATAACATCAATCCAAGGGTCAAGATTAAATGACTACTTAAAGGAAACGATGTCGTTTATAGGCTAATTGAATCTGAGCCGTTGGTTCATTTGATCCAACGGTCTCAGACCAACCAAGGTTTTTAAATACATAACAGTTATACATATCAGTTCATTCATACACACTCGTCTCTAACCCTGAAACCCTAGCCGCCCTAATATGCTTTCCACCTTCGCCGGAAACCTACCGGCGGTGGTTCACCACCACCACTGTTCAGGCCGCCATGAACGCCCCTTGGCCTACTTCTTCTCCTCTTTCACCCTACCCCATCGACTTCCCCAGGAAACCTATAGAAATCCACAAATAACCCAAAAGGTGTCGCCGGAACCCTACTCCGGCGACCACCACTTATGAACCAAGGTCCACCGTGAACACCCCATGACCACCTTCGCCTCCTCTTTAACCCCACCTAGGTGGTTTCCCTCGAATAAGCCTGAAAGTCCTAGAATATTGAAAAATGTGTCGCCGGAACCCTACTCCGGCGAACACCCCTAGTCCAAAAACCACTCTGTTTAATCCCATAACCCCAGTTTCATTATTCCCAAGAGTCTTTTTCACAGAAGAGACTCGATGAGTCCGCCTGAAGATTAAGAATCTAAGAAAAAGACTCCTGAACTTCCGATGTTCTGGATAATCAAGAAAAGTAAAGAAAAATGAAGAAAAGAAAACAGAAGAAAGAAAGAAGAAAAAAAAAAGAAACAAGAATCGAAAGCTAAGTGTTCTAATTTTAGTCATGGGTTTTCTATTACATGTCTCTTTGCTTTCCTGATTTTCCTTGATTTTTCTATCACATGCCTCGTTACCTTCCTAATTCTTTTTCTTAGTTATGTATAGCATGCATGTAACCTCGTGGTTTTCTTATCTTTACTACTTGTGAATCACATGGCCATAGTCTTTCTTCTGTGATAAAGTTTCTTAGTCAAAAATCGCATGTTTGTTGTTCATAGCCACACATAGGTTCCTAGGTTTTACTGGATTAAAATCGAAATTAGTAATTAATTATTCTGTTGATTAGATTCTACCTCTGATTAATTTGTTCCCTTGAATCTCGTTAATGGAGTACTTAGATCTAATTTGACTATATCTGTAAAACTGTCTATTGTTGGCTATTTTTGTAAGTCGATTTTGACTTTGACTTTTAATTTCTGATTGATAAAGGGGTTAAAAGAGTAAATAAAAGGAAAAGGCAGGGCTAAATGGGGGAAGGTTAATTGGTATACTGTAAATAACCTAAGGGGTTAAGGGTATAAGTGGCAATGCTGCCTGGTTCGTGGGTAAATAGCTAAAGAATAAGGGGTATTCTGGGCACAATAAAAGGGTAGATAAGTAGAAATTGAAAGCAAGTGAGGGTAACATGGACAATTAAGGGTATTAGAATAGTGTAGATACCACTAGAACCTTCTAGCAGGGGTTCTAGTGCATTTACGATTAAACTAGGTGTATTAATCTGAAAATAACTCATAAGATAAGGGGTGGGAAATCAGAATATTAATTTCAAAATTCCCTCCCATTTTGTTCTATAAATAGGCCTCATTAAGCCACATTGAAGAAGGTTTTTTCAAGTTTGGAAGTTTGAAAAATCAGAAGTTTTGAAATTCTGGGGGGTTCAAAAAGGTTCTGAAAGAGTTTTAAAAGTTCAAATTTCAGAATACTACTACTGTTCTTTTGGTTTTTGGTTCGAGCTCAAGGAAAATCTCTTGAGTTCTGGTGTTTCGTCTATTGTTCTGTGCTTATTTGATCTGATATTGGTTGCTGAAGCTGTTTGCTTTGTGGTTTTCCTTGAGAAGCTGTTTGGTTATTAAGTTTTGGTATCGAATCTGGTTACTGTGTATTGCTGTGAATCTGCTGGTTATTGCTTGCTGAAGTCCTGTCATTGCTGATCTTCTTCCTCTATTTGCCTTAGACTCATTGAGCTTATTTCACCTTTTTCCAGGTACACTTCTAAATTCGAAGATGTAATCAGAAATTTGAAGATATGAAATTGCTCAACTAGTTTTACTAGTTTCAGTTTCTGTTTATTTCCTAGATGTAAAACTACATAGACTCATCTGTATTCATTAGGAGAAGTTATATGTATAAATTGGACTATGGACTGTATGGACTGTGGACTTGAACTAATAATTCCTTTAAGTAGTTTAGTTTAGATATCACGTAGAAATCGCATGAAGCAGATCAATAGAAAACAAATCACATAGATTATAGATTCGAAAATTTGTTGAAACCTGTTTGATTGAGATTTTCAGATCTTCATTTGTTATTAAATCAGGAAATGTAATACAAATAATTGAAATGCATTTGTTAGCTTAAATTTTGTATCAACAGTTATTAATTTGAAAAAAGTATGAGTTAGTTAAAATTTAAATTTCGTTTGTGGCCTTGAATCATTTAAACTAGTTCAGTTATAAAACTCACGTTAAAACTCAATAGCATGATGTAAAATAGGAATTTAAATATGAACGAAGTTCAGGCTTCAACTCGAATACGTTTACTGTAGTTTTAGTTTAATGTTTCCAGTTGAACAAAACAATAATGTAACGCTGCATCTGAATAAGTAGTGTCTCAATTGATAAATAATAGTTCAAATCGGTGAATAATGATAGTTAATATACGAATTGTTTAATAACAGAGGTGTTTAATTTGAATAAGTTCAAAACGGTAATACTCGAATAGAAATTCAATATTATTGCCTTGGGTAATTTCTGATAATAGGCTATTATAATAACTTTGTATATCCATTAGTAGCTCAATAATCATATTTGTGTCTGTTTTTTTTTGATTACACTGGTAATATGGGCTTGATCTGGCAAAAAGGGCCCAGATTCAGTAGCCATAGCCCTTTATGCTCATGTGCGTAAACCAGTATATACGAATTGGGCTAAGTTGAGCCCTGTGCACAACTGTGCGTTACCCTTTGCTGGCCCGATTTCTAGGCCCAAATCACATGAAGGCCTGGACATAAATAAAAATAAAAAAAAAAAACCAATTCTAGACAACATTATTTGTTATTTTTATAAGGCAAAAACAATAGTAGAAAACGTAGTACATTATAGGCTTGACCTTTAAAAATAAATGAGATGAGCCTCGTTAGAGAACAAAAATGCACGGGGCCCTCAATTAATTAAAACACGTAGATTTTGGAAGGACCGTTTAGCGAACTTCACGGTCTTTCCCAAAGTTAATAAGACGTAGATATTTTAGGCACGATTTTAATATACATTCTCAAGTACGGGTGCACATTTATGTGACCCAAATCTTAATCTCAACGAAGTCGAAATGTATTTAAAGCCATAGGCGTACTGGTACGGTGTGGTTCAAAAAATGCATTTTCACGACGTTGCAAATTCCTTAAAATTGATAAAGCGGAATATTAATAATGCCCATAAATTGGAATATATAAAGAAATCAGATAAAAGCAAATACAAAAGTTGAGCGACCGTGCTAGAACCACGGATTTCTGGAGTGCCTAACACCTTCTCCCGGATTAACAGAATTCCTTATCTGGATTTCTAGTTCGTAGACTGTAACAGAGTCAAACTTTCCTCGGTTCAGGATTAAACCAGTGACTTGGGACACCATTATATTCTCAAGTGGCGACTCTGAAAATTAAATAAACCAATCCCGTTCCGACTGTCCTTAAATTGGGAAAACTCCTTCCTCTTGTTATATCCCTTCCTTGAGTGTAAATAAATGGAGGCTCAGAAAAAAGGAGGTGTGACAGCTCTGGTGACTCTGCTGGGGATAAGAAACCCAGAACTTCTGTTCAGGGTTTAAGAATTCTAGCTCAGTTAAATTGTTGTATGTGTTTATATCTGATTTCCCTATATGTTCATGATTAGTGTGTTGAATGTTTACCGCTTTGATATTACTTGAACTGTATATAAATTGTGCCAAAAACCCTTCTCTTCTTACCTCCGGGGATGTGCTTACTGGTTGAGACTCCCCATTCTGTTAGTGTCATACCCAAATAAGAAAAGAGGCCGGACAAGTTACTAAGCCGGACGATCCCGCGGGTCCCCGGTACGTAGCCCCCTCCTCGACTCGAGT
>MU743817.1:22835-43995 GCA_026770625.1 Nicotiana glauca | reverse complement strand
AATAAGCGGCGAATTAAAATAAGGGCAAGCCTATGGTATGACATGTTGTAGCACTTGAAGTTCGTTCTGAGAGTGCGCGTGTTTGTAAATGTTCCCTCTTTTTCATCCTTGTAAATACTGTGATTCTGGGATTTTCTTTCTGGTGAGGGTATATGAACTGTGGAGTTGAACTGAAGTTGAGCTTTTTGAGTCAAACGAAAATGCACTCAGCTGAGGGTAACATCTAGTCACAATGTTGAGGCTCAGAGTTCACATGATTGATTAGTTTTCTCTGTACATATTCTTAATCTAGGAAGGGTGAAGCAATTGTAAATACATGCTTGAAGAATTAGCAATGAACACCGTCCTGAGTCACTATTGTTATTTGTAAATAGAGTTTAGAATAGGCTAAGTCACATCTCCTCCACCATGCCTGAGTAATGCCTCATCATATATACCACGCGCCAGAACAAAGGATGAATCTGACCAAAAGTCACTTGGTAACTCCGGCAAAATTCAAGAATCACCGGGTCAATTGAGGGCAAAGGCGGTCCCACCGGCCCCAAAGTGAAAGGGTAGGTGTTCACGTTTTAGAAAACCGGCCCTGTGAGTAGTGATGTCTTCATACTGGGCAGGAATATCCGCAACCATGGCATCCCCCAACAACAATTGTTTCTCACTCTTTTGACATCCGTTATGGAGCTGACATATTGACTTATCGCCTCACGGCTCCATGACTTCGGGGAGGGTATCTTAACCCTGAAATTTGAAGTCATTGCGATAGGCCCTGGGACACACTCCTCGACGCGAGGCAAAGCGGTTCCTTTGCCTTGGGAGAGGAGCGAAGAAGACGAGCCCGCGATCTCCTGAGAAACAGCAATAGAAATGTTCGCCATCTTTGAGAAAAGTTCAAGAGAAGGAGAAAGAGAGGGAAATCACGCTCCTAAAAAGAAGAAACGAGGGGCCAGAGAAAACAAACTTCGCTAAAGGGTTCTGGCAGCAAGATAAGACTCAAAAGGGGAGAAACAAATATTTATAAGAACATCGTGGGTACATTAATTAAGTCCAACCACCATGGTCAATGATAGAATCCGCGGTAATGGCACATATTGCACGCCCTGGCGGCTCATAATCGCTCACAAAGACGACAGAGGAAGCAATAGTCAGAACTGTTTCTCATCGCTTTGCGTCACCCTTACTATAAGAAACGCAGAGACTATCTGTGTGTGGTAAATCTGAGGGACCAAATTCCTCGACATAGGGTTATCTCACGGTCATGACTTTCTAATCCTGAAGGCAAGGTCGAGACTCACCCTCGGGGTTCGCTTCAAGCTGATCCGGAAAGTGTTGCATTCCGACTAAAACTACAAGCTATAGCAAGCAAGGGGGAAAGCTCCTAAATCACATGGTTCGACCTGGCAATGGTCGGCCTACCCAGATCCTGTGCTGGGGTTTCACATCAAGCCATCCCATCTCTTTACTTTATGCTTTGTCTCCCCACATTTATGATCGAGTCTCTCCCCCTATATAAAGGAGGCTCACTCCACCTTGTAAGGGGACTGATGTTTCCCCATTTCTCCATAAGTGCAATACTATCTCTTTATCTCTTTTCTTCTAAGCCATTTGTTCTCATTGGCCCGAGGCCACCTCGCGTTCATTATTTTCTTACTTGTTCTACGCCCGTCTAACTGTGCAATGTCCATAAAAGCCTTACTTAATCGTATCTGTGCTTATTATCCCTTCCCTAACTGTCCCCGATAGCTCGATCCAGGATCGAGCCTTAGCCCCGAGGCCTCCATCATTCTGCTCCGCGCTCTGGCGACATGCCCCTTTGGTTTTCTTATTGCCTCATCTTGGCCGGCATTTTATCGTTATACTTAATATATTTAGCATCAACTGCCCTAACAACTAGTTTGAGAATAGATCACGTATTTTTAGAATCCCATTTACTAATTTAATTATTGTTACCATTTTCACGGTAAACACATCATTAAATAAAAAAAGAGGAAAAAAAGAAAGATAGACCAACCAAAAAAAAAAAAAAAGAAAAAGAAAAAAAGAAGAAAAAGAGAGAATGAAGTTGTGGGACTTGAGAAATGCGTGGAAAGAAATGAGCGATAATCCGAAAGAAAAGAGAAGCTTGAAATGAACAAATTGGGATGATGCCAAGTGACCTTGTGACCCTCGAAGTCATTCTTGAACCATTAATTGTTGCTAGGTGCTATCACATCAATGTGATAGTTTTAGTTGTTGAATGCCCTAATGCTAACATGATGACCTCATTTTTGTTCCTTTTTGTTATCTTCAGTGTGTAGAAGGAGGGTTGGTTTGTAGTTCTTAAAGTATTAACTATTCCCTATAACATAAAGTCGAAAGGCAATGGCAGACAACAACGGAATTGAGTTAGTTGATACTGGTTCCGGAAAGCAATTGGTTGAATAGGACAATGGGTGTTAAGACAACACATGGCAGACATGTATCGGGATTGGATGAATGGGAAGGCACTACTCCCGCCACTACCTAGCTTCCTTGATGCTACCTTTACCCAAAATCTGGTCATAGTGCCAGATGATCCACCACACTCTCCAGATTCTCCCACTTATAACTTCTGTCCCAACCACCCTAGTAGCTCCATCACTCATCCTCCAACTACCTTTCCCAAAAAATTGCCCTCCTGTGATATCCACTACCCCCACGATCACAACATCTCAACAATTATCCCTTCATAAATCCAACAATGAACACCCACTCAAAACTCATGATGATGCACACTTTGTGGGGATGATACGTGGTGAGAGGGAGTTGGAGAATCCTCTTGGGAACTTGCTGACTGAACTTAATGATGTTGAAATTGGTAATGATCTTGGTAATATTAATGTGGAACTCAATGGCTAAGGTTCCGAGCTTGGTAATTGGAAAGACGCCCCGTTTATTGGCTAGTTGGGAAGGAGTCTTGGTGGTTTATTTTGTTGTCATTTCTATTGTCTAGGTTATTTCAGGGTTGTAATCCGGATATTGTCTTGTGACTCAAACCCTTCCATCCTTTTGTTTTGCCTAGTTCGTTTAGTCGTAGTACTCATTTAGTGTTATCTAGGTTTTTGTTCCAGCGTTGTAACCCCGGTTTATTTTTCTTGTTTTGTTGTTTGAACCCTTTCTCCATCTGCCTGATGGAATTTTTTGTTCTTTGTTATTTCTACTCATTTTTTTATTTAGTTCTCTTTTCCTTTTATAGTAATTTCATGCTGATTCTAGTGACATGACATGCATGCGTAATTCTCATCATAGTCTTAAAAGTTAGTCGAATCATGAAGCAGTGAAACAATTTTGAAGATAATAGAGACATTTGAGGGAAATAAGTAAAGATTGGATATTTTGAGATCATTTAAAGCCTGAATTGTGTGAAACTAGAGCAGATGGTTTGGGAAGTTAAGAGGACGACAAGAATTTGCTACAAGAAAGTGCGTCCCAAACAATTTGAAGCAAGCAACTTTGAGTTCAAGTGCATCTCAAGTTACAACATAAAGCCAAGGGAGTTTTCTCCAAACCGACGGAGCACATCCATTTTGAAGAAGAAATCATCCAAGAAGAGCTCTGTACTTGACAAGGCACTAAAGAAAGGTGGAAGGCATATGTGATAGTAATGACGATGCTGCAAAAGAAATGCTATGCATGATCTTTATTTTTCATCTTCAAGTTACATGTGTTATACTAGGTATTCTTAGAGATTGGGAGGCCCTCTTTCAGTTATCCAGACACTTTATACCCATTGATACCGCTTTGAGCCTGTGCTGATTTCTTTGACCTCTCCTCTTTTGGAATCAAGTTAGAGTCATAAAAAGAAAAATGTTCATGTCCTGAAAGGTTTTTATAGAAATTTCATTCCAAAAAAAAAATTTAATAATAAAAAAGAAAAAAATAGAGAAAAAGAAAATAAAAAAATAAAAAAGCAAAAAAAGCAAAAAAGCAAAAAAGCAAAAAAGCAAAAAATAAAAATAAAAAACAAGAATTAGTTTTGAACTACGTTTGATTTGATTCTTGTCACCACAAGATATGTAGGAAGCCTTACGGTTTGGTCACACCAAATAAAGTATTTTATAATCCTTCAAAATCGAGAGTGGGACAGTCTCTCTTAGAAATTCCATTTCAAAAAAAAAAAAAAGGAAAAATAGAAACAAATTCCTTTGTTTTAGAATTTGGGGAAAAGTTTCTAAAATGGATTCCAAAAGTTGTAAATAAATTAACCCCGTTGTCTTAGTTATTTTGAGCCTTGATATCCTTTCTTTCTAGCATTGTCCAAAAGCCACATTACAGTCCAAAAAAGACCTCCCAGATAATCTTTGAGAGTGCTGAGTTAGCCATGCCGGAGCATATGATGTTTTTACTATGGTCAATTCCTTGTCATCTATAGAAACAGAGGAAATAAAAAGAAAAAGAACAAATGAGAGAGTCTTATTGGTGAAAACCTTCACAGGCACCGTAAGGCGACAGTAAGTTGAGAGAAAGAGCAAAATGAGAGAGGCTTGATGGTGAAAACCCTTCAGGCACTACAAGTCGAACAAGGACCATGATTCAGATAGGATAATCGGAGCATTGAAGCCCAGTTTTATGACTCAGAGGTACAACAAGAGTTGAACATTAGACTTTCTTGATAGATTAGGCCACTTAATCCAAATGTGCATGTCATGGTCATTAGAGTTGGTATCCATATCTGATAAGTTTCTACTTTGTAATTTTCTTGTTAAGTATCATCTCTTTCCATTGTCCCTTACTTTATTGCTTTTGTTTTATTTGCTTCCTCTTCTTGAGTCTGTTTGGTCAGAACAAGTGAGAAATAACTTCAAAATTTGTGACCAGCTTTCCAATTGCACAAAACTGAATCTGGCTAGCACATCAAAGTGGCATAAGTCAGGAAAGAATAGTATATGCACTGAGTGGGAGGAAATTGATGCGCTTTTGGATTCAATACAACAGATAGAGGGTATTGGGTTTGAACGGATCAGAGGTATTTTCTGTGATAAGGGTGAGAGAGAAAGTGGTTAGTCAATAAACAAGCAAGGTATTTTAAGTTGAAATCAAAGTTATCATGGCAAGTGAAGGATCAATTGCCCTCAAAGTCAAGGCCACAAACTAACCACCATGTTTAAACTCACAAGTTTTTTTTGGTTTGAAACAGGGACGAAGACTATGTCCAAATCAAAGCTTAGAAGCTTGAATTTTTCAATTACAGTGCCCAAATTTTATCAACACAAAGGTTGTTTGAGAAGGTTTTTACCTCTTACACATTTTCCTTAGTTGAGAAGAACCATACCTCCTAGGCATTCTCAGTTTCTAGCTTTCCTTAAGTTCAGGGGTCCCGCCTGGAGAATAGGGTCAATTTTTAGTTCCCTTAAGTTGTCAACTTTTAGCTTTCCTTACATGCATGGGTCCCACAGGGAAAATAAGGTCAGTTTGTAGTTTTCTTAAGTTGTTAATCTTTAGTTTTTCTTAAGTTCAAGGGTCCCGCCTGGACAATATGGTCAATTTTAGTTTTCTTAAGTTGTGAATCTCTAGTTGTTCTTGAATTTAGGGGTCCCGCCTGGAAAATAGGGTATGTTTTAGATTCCTCAAGTCGTTTATCTCTAGTTTTTCATGAGTTCAGGGCTCCCGCCTGAAAAATAGGGTCAGTTTTTAGTTCCCTTAAGTTGTTAGTCTTAGTTTTCGTTAAATTCAGGGGTCCCGCCTAGAAAATAGGGTCATTTTTAGTTTTCTTAAGTCATTAATCTCTAGTTTTTCTTGAGTTCAGGAGTCCCGCTGGAAAATAGGGTCAGTTTTAGTTTCCTTAAGTCGTTAATCTCTAGTTTTTCTTGAGTTTAGGGGTCCCGCCTGGAATATAGGGTCAGTTTTTAGTTTCCTCAAGTTGTTAAACTTTAGCTTTTCCTTAAGTTCCGGGGTCCCACTTGTAAATAGGGTCAATTTTAGTTTTCTTAAGTCATTAATTCTTAGTTTTCCTTTACTTCAGGCGCCCCGCCTGAAGAATAGGATCAATTTTTAGTTTAGTCAAGCGTAGCTTATAGTTTTTCTTAAGTTCAATCTCACATGAGACGCACGTTCTAGTTGAGTATTTAGTTTTACTCTCATCATCGTATCCTTCACCAATAACATATGTGATTTACAGTTTTGCTAACAACTCAAAAATCTTCCCAGTGCTAACCGGGGCAGAAAAATTTTGTTCGTTTTGTTTGTTTTGATTGTAGGCACCTACCTGGAGAATGAGGAGAAACATTTTAGAAATTGGTTTTTTATACGAGTCAAAGACAGCAGGAAAGCGCCTGAAGAACATGGTCAATTTTAAGATTCAAGTCGGAGAAGCATTCGGCGCCCACCTGGGGAACAAATGAATTCATTTCAAGTTTAAGCATTAGGCGCCCACTTGGGGAAAAAGGGAACTCATTTAGAGTTTAAGTATCAGACGCCCACCTAGAGAACAAGGGAATTCATTTCAAGTTTAAGCATCAGGCGCCCACCTGGAGAACAAGGGAATTCATTTCACGCTTAATCATCAGGCACCCACCTAGAGAACTAGGGAATTCATTTGAAGTTAAAGCATCAGGCGCCCACCTGGAGAGCGAGGGAATTCATTTCACGTTTAAGCATCATGCGCCCACCTAGAGAACTAGGGAATTCATTTCAAGTTAAAGCATCAGGCACCCACCTGGAGAACAAGGGAATTCATTTCAAGTTTTAGCATCGGGCGCCCACCTGGAAAATAAGGGAATTCATTTCAAGTTTCAGTATCGGGCGCCCTCCTAGAGAACAAGGGAATACATTTCGATTTTTAGCACCAGGCGCCCACCTGGAGAAGAAGGGAATTCATTTCAAGTTTCGGCATCAGGCGCCTACCTGGAAAACAATAGGAATTCATTTCAAGTATCAGCATCGGGCGCCCTCCTATAGAACAAGGGAATTAATTTTGAGTTTTATCACCAGGCGCCCACCTGGAGAACAAGGGAATTAATTTCAAGTTTAAGTATCAAGCACCCACTTGGAGAATAAAGGAATTCATATCAAGTTTGAGAATCAGGTGCCCACCTAAACAATAAGGGAATTCATTACAAGTCTAAGCATAAGACGCCCACCTGGAGAACAAAGGAATTCATTTCAAGTTTAAGGATCAGTCGCCCAACCGGAGAACAAGGGAATTCATTTAAAGTTTTAGTATCAGGAGCCCATCTGGAGAACAAGGGAATTCATTTCAAATTTATGCATCGGGCGCCCCCAAGGAGAACAAGTTAATTCATTTCATGTTTAAGGATTAGGCGCCCACCTGGAGAACAAAGGAATTCATTTAAAATTAAAGAATCAAGCGCCCAATAGGTGAACAAGGGAATTCATTTTAAGTTTTAGCATTAGGAGACCACCTGGAGAACAAGGGAATTCATTTTAAGTTTCTGCATCAGGTACCCATCTAGAGAACAAGGGAATCCATTTCAAGTTTCAGCATCAGGCGCCCACTGGAGAACTAGGGAATTCATTTCAAGTTAAAGCATCAGGCGCCCACCAGGAGAAAAAGGGAATTAATTTTAAGTTTCAGCATTAGGCGCCCGCATGGAGTATAAGGGAATTTATTTCAAGTTTCAACATCAGGCGCCCACCTAGAGAACAAAGGAATTCATTACAAGTTTTAACACCAAGCACCCACCTAGAGAACAAGGGAATTCATTTCAAGTTTTTGCATCAGGCTCCCACCTATAGAACAAGGGAATTTATTTCAATTTTAAGCATCGGGCACCAACCTAGAGAACAAGGGAATCCATTTCAAGTTTGAAAATAAGGCGCCCATCTGGAGAACAAGGGAATTCATTTCAAGTTAAAGCATCAGTCCCCCACCTGGAGAACAAGGGAATCCATTTCAAGTTTGAGAATTAGGCACCCACCTAGAAAACAAGGGAATTCATTTCAAGTTTCAACATCGGGCGCCCACCTGGAGAATACGGGAATTCATTTCATGTTTTAGCATCAGGTGCCCACCTAGAGAACAAGGGAATTCATTTTAAGTATCAGCATCAGGCACCCACTTGGAAAACAAAGGAATTCACTTCAAGTTTTAGCATCGGGCACCCACCTAGATAACAAGGGAATTCATTTCAAGTTTCATCACCTAGCGCCCACCTGATGAACAAGGAAATTCATTTAAAGTTTCAGCATCAGGATCCCACCTGGAAAATAAGGGAATTCATATCAAGTTTCAGCATCGGGCACCCACCAAAAGAACAGGGGAATTCATTTAAAGTTTTAGCACAAGGCGCCCACCTGGAGAACAAGGGAATTCATTTCAAGTTTCGGCATCTGGCACCCACCTGTACAACAAGGGAATCCATTTCAAGTTTGAGAATCAGGCACCCACGTGAAGAACAAGGGAATTCATTTCAAATTTCAGCATCAGGCGCCCACCTAAAGAACAATGGAATTCATTTCAAGTCTAAGCATCAGGCGCCCACCTGAAGAAAAATGGAATTCATTTTAAGTTTTAGCATCAGTCTCCCACCTGGAAAATAAGGGAATTCATTTCATGTTTAAGCATCAGGCGCCCACCTGGAGAACAAGGGAATTCATTTCACGTTTAAACATCAGGCGCCCTCCTAGATAACTAGGGAATTCATTTCATGTCAAAGCATCAGGCGCCTACCTTAAGAACAAGGGAATTCATTTCAAGTTTTTGCATCAGGCGCCCACCTTAAGAATAAGGTCATTTTTTGTTTCAGCATGAGGCGCCCACCTGGAAAGCAAGGGAATTCATTTCAAGTTTCAGCATCGGGCGCCTTCCTGGAGAACAAGGGAATACATTTAGAGTTTTAGCACCAGACACCTACCTGGAGAAGAAGGGAATTCATTTCAAGTTTCGGCATCAGGCGCCTACCTGGAAAACATGAGAATTCATTTCAAGTTTTAGCATCGGGCGCCCTCCTAGAGAACAAGGGAATTAATTTCGAGTTTTAGCACCAGGCGCCCACCTGGAGAACAAGGGAATTAATTTCAAGTTTAAGCATCAAGAACCCACTTGAAGAACAAGGGAATTCATTTTAAGTTTGAGAATTAGGCGCCCACCTAAAGAACAAGGGAATTCATTTTAAGTCTAAGCATAAGGCGCCCACCCGGAGAACAAAGAAATTCATTTAATGTTTAAGCATCAGGCGTCCAACCGAAGAAAAAGGGAATTCATTTAAAGTTTTATTATCAGGTGCCCATCTGGTGAACAAGGGAATTCATTTCAAGTTTATACATCAGGTGCCCACCTAGAGAACAAGTTAATTCCTTTCACGTTTAAGGATTAGGCGCCCACCTGGAGAAAAAGGGAATTCATTAAAAATTAAAGAATCAAGCGCCGACCGGGAGAACAAAGGAATTCATTTTAAGTTTTAGCATTAGGATCCCACCTGGAGAACAAGATAATTCATTTTACGTTTCAACATAAGGCGCCCACCTCGAGAACAAGGGAATTCATTTCAACTTTCAGCATCAGGTACCCACTGGAGAACTAGAGAATTCATTTCAGGTTAAAGCATCAGGCGCCCACCTGGAGAAAAAGGGAATTAATTTTAAGTTTCAGCATTAGGCGGCCACCTGGAGAATAAGGGAATTCATTTCAAGTTTCAGCATCTGGCGCCCACCTAGAGAACAAAGGAATTCATTTCAAGTTTTGGCACCAAGCGCCCACCTAGAGAACAAGGGAATTCATTTCAAGTTTTGGCATCAGGCTCCCACCTGGAGAACAAGGGAATTTATTATAAGCTTAAGCATCAAGCGCCTAACTGGAGAACAAGGGAATCTATTTCAAGTTTGAAAATCAGGCGCCCACCTTGAGAACAAGGGAATTCATTTCAAGTTAAAGCATTAGGCCCCCACCTAGAGAACAAGGGAATTCATTTCAAGTTTTAGCATCTGGCGCCCACCTGGAGAACAAGGGAATCCATATCAAGTTCATTTCAAGTTTTAGCATCAGGCGCCCACCTGGAGAACAAGGGAATCCATTTCAAGTTTGAGAATCTGGCGCCCACCTGGAGAACAAGGGAATTTATTTCAAGTTAAAGCATCAGGCCCCCACCTGGAGAATAAGGGAATTCATTTAATGTTTTAGCATCAGGCGCCCACCTGGAGAACAAGGGAATCCATTTTAAGTATCAACATCAGGCGCCCACCTGGAAAACAAGGGAATTCATTTCAAGTTTCAGCATCGGGCAACCACTTGGATAACAAGGGAATTCATTTTAAGTTTTAGCACCAAGCGCCCACCTAGAGAACAAGGAAATTCATTTAAAGTTTTAGCATGTGGCTCCCCCCTGGAAAATAAGGGAAATCATTTCAAGTTTCAGCATCGGGCGCCTACCTGGAGAAAAAAGGGAATTCATTTCAAGTTTTAGCACGAGGCGCCCAACTGAAGAACAAGGGAATTCATTTCAAGTTTCGGCATCAGGCGCCCACCTGGAGAACAAGGGAATCCATTTCAAGTTTGATAATAAGGCGCCCACCTATTGAACAAGGGAATTCATTTCAAGTCTAAGCATCAGGCGCCCACCTGGAGAGAAATGGAATTCATTTTAAGTTTCAGCATCAGGCGCCCACATAGAGAACAAGGGAATTCATCTAAAGTTTCAGCATCACGCGCCCACTTGGAGAACAAGGGAATTTATTTGAAGTTAAAGCATCAGGCCCCCACCTGGAGAATAAGGGAATTCATTTCATGTTTTAGCATCAGGTGCCCACCTCGAGAACAAGGGAATCCATTTTAAGTATCAACATCAGGCGCCCACCTGGAAAAAAAGGGAATTCATTTCAAGTTTCAACATCGAGCAACCACTTGGATAACAAGGGAATTCATTTCAAGTTTCAACACAAGGCGCCCACCTAGAGAACAAGGAAATTCATTTAAAGTTTCAGCATGTGGCTCCCACCTAGAAAATAAGGGAAATCATTTCAAGTTTCGGCATCGGGCGCCTACCTGGAGAAAAAGGGAATTCATTTCAAGTTTTAGATCCAGGCGCCCAACTGAAGAATAAGGGAATTCATTTCAAGTTTCAGCATCAGGCGCCCACCTGGAGAACAAGAGAATCCATTTCAAGTTTGAGAATAAGGCGCCCACCTATTGAACAAGGGAATTCATTTCAAGTCTAAGCATAAGGCGCCCACCTGGAGAAAAATGGAATTCATTTTAAGTTTCAGCATCAGGCGCCCACATAGAGAACAAGGGAATTCATCTCAAGTTTCAGCATCACGCGCCCACTTGGAGAACAAGGGAATTCATTTCAAGTTAAAGCATCAGGCGCCCAACTAGAAAACAATGGAATTTATTTCAAGTTTCAACATCAGGCGCCCACCTCGAGAACAAGGGAATTCATTTCAAGTTTTAGCACCAGGCGGCCACCTAGAGAATAAGGGAATTCATTTCAAGTTTCGACATCAGGCTCCTACCTGGAGAACAAAGGAATTCATTTTACGTTTAATCATTAGGCGCTGACCTGGAGAACAACGGAATTCGTTTCAAGTTAAAGCATCAGGCCCCCACCTGGAGAACAAGGGAATTTATTTCAAGTTTTAGCATCAGGCGCCCACCTGTAGAACAAGGGAATTCATTTTAAGTTTCCGCATCAGGTGCCTACCTGGAAAACACAGGAATTCATTTCAAGTTTCTACATCGGGCACCCACCTGAAGAACAAGGGAATTCATTTCAAGTTATAGCACCATGCGCCCACCTGGAGAATAAGGGAATTCATTTCAAGTTTCAGCATCATGCGCCCACTTGGAGAACAAGGGAATTCATTTCAAGATTATGCATCAGGCACCCACCAGGACATCAAAGGAATCAATTTAAAGTTGGAGAATCCGGCGCCCACCTAGAGAATAAGGGAATTCATTTCACATTTAAGGATCAGGCGCCCACCTGGAGAAGAAGGAGATTCATTTAAAATTAAAGCATCAAGCGTCCACCCGGAGAACAAGGGAATTCATTTCAAGTTTTAGCATCAGGCTCCCACCTGGATAACAAAGGAATATATTTTAAGTTTCAGCATCAGGCGGCCGAGAACAAGGGAATTCATTTCAAGTTTTAGCATCAGGTGCCCACAGGAGAACAAGGGAATTCATTTCAAGTTAAAGCATCAGGCATTCACCTGGAGAAAAAGGGAATTAATTTTAAGTTTCAGCTTTAGAAGCCTGCCCGGAGAATAAATGAATTCATTTCAAGTTTCAGCGTCAGGCGCCCACGAGGAGAACAAAGGAATTCATTTCAAGTTTTAGCACCAAGCGCCCACCTAGAGAATAATGGAATTCATTTCAAGTTATGGCATCAGGCTCCTACCTGGAGAACAAGGGAATTCATTTCAAGCTTAAGCATCAGGTGCCCATATGGAGAATAAGGGAATCCATTTCAAGTTTGAGAATCAGGCGCCCACCTGGAGAACAAGGGAATTCATTTCAAGTTAAAGCATCAGCCCCCCACCTGGAGAACAAGGAAATTCATTTCATGTTTTAGCATCAGGCGCCTACCTAGAAAACAAGGGAATCCATTTCAAGTTTGAGAATCAGGCGCCCACCTGTAGAACAAGGGAATTCATTTCAAGTTAAAGCATCAGGCCCCCACCTGGAGAACTGTCACACCTCCTTTTTCAGTACACCCGCATGGGCGTGAAGGAGTTTTTCCACTTAAAGGACAATTGGAACGGAATTTTTATTAAAAATTAGAGTCTCTACTTGGGAGATTTATAGTGTCCCAAGTCACCGGTTGAATCCCAAACCGAGGAAATTATGACTTTGTTAACAGTCCGTGAACTAGAAATCCGGGTAAGGAATTCTGTTAACTTGGGAGAAGGTGTTATGCATTCTCGAGCTCCATGGTTCTAGCACGGTCGCTCAACTGTTGTATTTGATTTTATCTGATTTCAAAACATGTTCTACCTTATGTGCCTTTTATTAGTATCCCGCTATTATTTTTATTTTAATAAGAATTGCAACGTCGTGAAAATGCATTTCGAAGCACGTCGCACCAGTGCACCCATGGTTGTCAATCCATTTCGACTCCGTTGAGACTTGGATTTGGGTCACATAAATGTGCACCCGTATTTAAGAAAGTAAGATTATTGAAAATGCGCCTAAAGTGACTAACGCGTTATTATTTTTTGGAAGGTTGTGAAATCCGCTAAACGACCCATCCCGAAGTCTAAGTATTTCAGTATAGCCATTTATTGAAGGCCCTGCAATTTGCATGTTTTGTTTAGCGAGGCTCACCCCGTATTATGGTTTTATTTAAAGGCCGATCCTAAAGTGATTATGATTTTTCTATTTATTTGTCTCTAAAAATAAAAGACACCTAAGCAATTATCTTATTTGAAATGGCCCAACCCTATGAATTAATTTCAAATCATTCAGGCCCAAAGCCCGCATGAATTTAGGCATAAAGGAAGATTTAACAATTCCAGCAGCAAGCAATTATGGGCCCAATGAACCAGGCTCGTGCAAGAGCCCAGTTCCATTTTCCAACGGGTGAAAGTAGACCTGACATCGAGTCTGGGCAAGGCATCCCAAAGCTCCAAACGAAGGACCACATTGTGCACGATTTGGGCCTAACTTTGTGGCCCAGGCATGTTTTGAGATCTTAATTCAGCAAACGCCTAAAGCACACAAATCTAAAAATCATTCCACATGAATTAAACAAAATTACTAATGAATGATGGAATATGAGAATAGTGATTTTACCTAGTTAAACTATAAGACCTATGGACATCCAAAATGAACCCAATCGTATCAAGGTGTGGTTGCAGGAGATATTAGGCTGTTATTATGATGTTAGCAATGCTAGACTAAATTGAACTTCAAATTCATGATAAACCTGTTAATGCACTAATTTTCAGTTAACATGGAGATCCAACTACATTACATTAAAACTGCTAATTAGTAGAAAACAAAATTAGATCCTTAATCTAGTAAGCCAGTGAAGTCCATCACAGTCTAGTTCTTACCACATAAATCGAGTTCTGAAAGCCACAGTGTGAATGAGCACAATCCAGTTATCAAAATCGATTCTATAGTTCAATTATATAAAAACTAGTATAGATTTATACGATATCCATGGATGGAGTGTTTAATACACAAATCATGATGAAAATTTAAATCAGAGAGGCTTCAATTCTTCATTTAAAATCACTTCTGCACATTTCAGTTTACAATCACTCAAGGGTGCAATTGTGTACCTGGAAAAATGTAATACAAGGAGGACATAGTAGATCAGCAAATTAGCAGCAGATAGGGACGATCACAACCAATCCCACACAGCAACAACCAACCAAATAAGGGCAATTCGAACCAAAACAGCTTCACAATGAATCCAGGAAACTCCAAACAGAAATTTAGTAATAGCAGATGATAAACAGCAATCAAAATCAGTGAACTGGAGCAAATTTGAATCAGAACAACTTCACCAAACACTAGGGAACACACTGCACAAATACTACACCAATTGACTGGCCCAAATTGACTCAAATGAACCCAAACACCACTCGAAATGGATCCAGGAGATATCTAAACCATGACAACCAACATTTGAACTAGAAAATTGTGAATCAACAGCTGAGAATTGAAATTCACTTAATGCTCAATGGAATAGTAACTGTTTTTGGGTTTTTGAAAGTTTCTATTGTTTCTTTTTGTTTTCATATGAAGGAAGCTAAAATCTAAGAAATTTTTATCTGATTTTAAGTTTCAGATCTGCAAAAATTGAGAGAATTTTCTGGGGGGAATTTTTTATGCTTCCAAAACTTGTGAATGAAGTAAGGGGACTGCCTTTTTATAGAAAAGTCAGCTGCCAATTCTAGATTTCATTTTTAACACTTTAGTCCCTGATTTCCTAACTTGTTACTCAAGTTAATACACTACAATTACTGAAATTACACTAAAGTCTTACTTTGGAAGGTCCTAGAAGATTCTAGTTTCAACTACAACATTCTTGTGCACCTCTAAATGTCTAATATACCCCTGAAGTTATTTTGAATTACCATGATGACTGAACCTTGCCCTTTGTTATCAACTCTATCTAACTACAAGGTATAAACTGTTCAACTATAACCAACCACCCTAAAATAAGCCTAACAATTATTTCAAACTTGGCTGAAAGCTAACATGAATCTAATTAAACTAACAATTAAATGACTAACATAACTAAACTAACTTTTGAGCACCTAAACCAGTAGAATGCAAGTAAAATCAGAATTAAAAAATAATGGAAATTAACCTAAATATTTACTACTTAAATATTATTCCCAAGCATTTACACTAACAATAACAATCACAGAAACAGATTCAAGTTAAAATCGACTACCAATTAGAATAAAATTAACACTACATTCAATTAAACAAATAAAACTCGAATCAAATCAGAAAAACAAAACTAAAAATGAGGAGAAAACTCACTGATTCCAGCCTCCACAAAATGCCATTCGAAATTGAATTTCAGTTAATATTATATGCCTATTTTGTCAAAAATAGGCCTATATTATTAACTAGAATTCACTCGATCTTGAAATTTCTAAAAACAAACTTGACCCGTCCAAACACTAGATTTAAAATTCATTAAATTCTAAATAGATTCGAGAGGTTTTGGGTAGGGATTAGTAATGAGGGAGGGGAGGTGAGTATATGGTACGAGTTTGGGGTTGTTTGGACAAAGTGATGTTTTGGCCAGAAATTTCGATCTAAAATTCGAAACAACCTACTAGGATTTGAAGAACGGGATTTAGAGATTTGGAACGAGGAGGGGACTGGGATTCAGTGGTGTAATTTTTGTATTGTTTGGAGAATCGCCACCGGCGGCGGCGATTTCCGGCCGACGGCGCTAGGGCGGAGGGCGGCGGAGATGTGTTGGGGGGTGGTGGCGTTACAGGGGGTACGAGGAAGGGGGTCTGGCATTGGGTTAGATGCGGATTTTCAGGCAATTTTATGTAATGTGGTGAACCAATTTGGGCCGTTTAATCATAAAGAATGGACGGTTGGGATTGAGGGATGCCTAGACAGCGTCGTTTGGTGGGGCAAGGCTGGACCGGGTCAGGGTTAGCTTTCGGCCAATTCCGGGTGGCTTTTGGGTCAATTCATTTGGGTTGGTTTGGACCTTAGAATTAAACAACCCAATTTGAACAAACCATCTCCCTTTCATTGTTTTCTTTTATTTATTTTATTTTCCTTTTGTATTTTTATATTTTCTGATTTTATTAAAATGCTAAATTAAAACTTAAAACCAAATTAACACTAAAATCTAGATTTCCTAATTTCCATACACTATTTCCTAATTTAAATGCAAACTAAGACACATTTGAACTAAAATGCAAAAAGGACCATTTTGTTATTTTCTTTTGCATTTTATTCTAAAACAACTTAATCACTAATTAATTCTAAAATATAAAAATTAAACTTCTAAATGCAAAGGTCCAACATATTTTTTATATTTTTCATATGAATTAAAAAATGCACAACTAAAATGCAAATAATTGACAGAAAAACACAAAATTCACAAAATTGTAAAATAATGACAGAAAAATCATTTGGTTTGGAATTTTGGGAATAATTCATATATAGGGCAACAATCACGTGCTCATAGCTGCCCCACTTTGCTCGGAAACATGAAGAGTTTTCGGGCAAATATAAGTGAGCAAATATGAGCGATTTTTGCCCGTTTGAATATTCCGTGTGAAGCATTTTTGAAAACACCGTCTGACCGCACCTTGCTTCGGAGGTTGGCTACATATCCTTGGCTAAAAAGGAATCAGGTCAATATAGTTCGGGAAGGCTTGGTAGCTGGGACTACCAGGAGCTGTGATTTCACTGCTGTTGCTGCTGCTACTGCTCGCTGACCTCCTTATTACACTGTGTTAAAATAAAAAAAAACTAGCCTAAGCTATGATCTATGAATTACAAGAATAATACTATCTATGTCTTCAAACTTGCTCTTGTGTTGCCTTGAACTTGTATTCTTCCGATGGAATTCTTGTTGTTGCCTTGCATTGTGATCGGAGACATTTTGCCATTCCTCCGAGTGATGCTTGACTGCTAAAGTTTAAAAAATGTGCCTCTACTTTTTAAGGTGGGCTTCTGACTGCTGACGCTTTAAAAGTATTCCCTTGTTCTCCAGGTGGGCTCCTCACTTCACAAAATAGACACAACAAAGAAAATTTTTCTGCCCCAGTTTGGTGACTGGGCACATCATGTTATCAGATATTAAGATAAAAAATTTAAAATTTGAATTGTACTTCCCTTGTTCTCCAGGTGGGCTCCTGACTGCTGAAACTTGAAAAGTATTACCTTGTTCTCCAGGTGGGCTCCTGACTGCAACAAAATAGACAAACAAGCAAAATTTCCTACCCCAGTTTGGTGGCCGGGTAGACTTATGAGTTGTTACCTAAGCTACTGGTATGATGGTGAGAGCAAAATGAAAGACTTGATTGGCATGTACGACCCTTGTGAGTAAAACTATTCGACTAAGATTTTTATCCTAGGAGAAAATTCATTAGACTAGGTTTTCCGTTATTTTAGGAGAAAGATTCATCAGACTAAGATGTCGACCCTAGGAGAAGATTCATCAGACTAGGTTTTCTATCTTAGGAGAAAGATTCGTCAGACTAAGATTTTGACTCTAGGAGAAGATTCATCAGACTAGGTCTCTTGTTATCTTAGGAGAAAGGTTCTTCAGACTAAGATTTTGTCTTTAGGAGAAGATTCATCAGACTATGTCTTTTGTTATCTTAAGAGAAAGGTTCGCCAGACTAAGATTTTGACTCTAGGAGAAGATTCATCAGACTAGGTCTATTTTGTTATCTTAGGAGAAAGATTCATCAGACTAGGTCTATTTTGTTATCTTAGGAGAAAGATTCGTCAGACTAAGATTTTGACTCTAGAAGAAGATTCATCAGACTAGGTCTATTTTGTTATCTTAGGAGAAAGATTCATCAAACTAAGATTTTGACTCTAGGAGAAGATTCATCAGATTAGGTCTTTTGTTATCTTAGGAGAAAGATTCGTCAGACTAAGATTTTGACTCTAGGAGAAGATTCATCAGACTAGATCTATTTTTGTTATCTTAGGAGAAAGATTCGTCAGACTAAGATTTTGACTCTAGGAGAAGATTCATCAGACTAGATATATTTTGTTATCTTAGGGGAAAGATTCATCAGACTAAGATTTTGACTCTAGGAGAAGATTCATCAGACTAGGTCTTTTGTTATCTTAGGGGAAAGATTCATCAGACTAGGCCCATTTTGGCTATCTTAGGAGAAAGTTTCATCAGACTAAGATTTTGATCCTAGGAGAAACTTTATCAGACTAGGTCTTCTATCTTAGGAGAACAATTCATTAGACTAAGATTTAAATCCTAGGAGAAAAAATGTGAAAAGAAATGGCAGTATTTTGTGCACAAGACAGGCCAGGGCGAAGATTTTGAGAAACTTCCCTTTTGTCGGCTCTCGTCGTCTTCCCTTTTATTTTCTTTCTTTTCTTCCAACTTCTTGCACTTCTTTGTTCCTGTTTCAAACAAAGAAAACCTGTGAGTATAAAATGTGGTGGTTGGTTTGTGGCCTTGAATTTTGAGGGAGGCCCGATATCCTCTATTTGTTGTATTGCATGAACTGTCATCTCCCCAATCCTTATATTTCATATGAATCCCGCAACATGTCTATTGTCGCCACTTCGTGCGTATGATGTTCTTTCTTGACTTAACCACTGGCTTCGGCCTTGAGTTTATTGTTCCTTCACTTGTCACGATAACTGATTCCCACTCGAAGATCTCGCTTGTTTATTGACTAACCACTTTCTTTTGCTACCCTTGACACGGAGAATACCTCTGATCCGTTCACCAAAACACCCTCCATCTGTTGCATGGTTCCTAAATTGAGACGTATCAAACCCTTGTATTTCACACGAATCCCAAATCATGTTGATTGTGGCCAACTCATTGTGCTTGCCGTTTTCTCCTGACTTGACGCCTTTATGTGTTCACCAGATCCTGTTTTGTTTAATTGGAAAGCTTGGTGGCAGATTTTGAAGTCATTTCTCACTTGTTTTGAACAATAGACCCAGGAAGAGAGAGTAAAACAAGGTGGGAGGAATAGAGTAAAGGATAATGGAAAGAGACGATTCTTAACAAGCAACCTACAGAGTAGCAAACCATCAGATGTGGATACCGACTCTAGCGATCTTGACATGCACCTACAGCCTACTCTGTTTGGCAAATCTGATGTTCAACTCTTGTTTGTACCTCTTTCGCTGTGAAACTGGGCTTCAATGCTCCGCTTGCCCGATATGATTCACAACCCTTATTCGACTTGTGGTGCCCGTAGGGTTTTCACCATCAAGCCTCTCTCATTTTGGTCTTTATCTCAACTCACCGTCGCCTTATGGTGCCCGTGAAGGTTTTCACCAATAAGACTCTCTCATTTTGATTTCCCTCATCTTTTATTGCCATGGGGTACTCGTGGTGGTTCTAATTGACAAGATTCTCTCATTCTTCATTTCCTTCGTTTGGACTAAAGTGTTGTCCCTGATATGATTCACCTCTGCTCGCTTGAGTTGGCATTTCCTGAAGAGTGATCAGAAGGTCTTTCTTTGGACCGTAATGCAGGCCTTTGGATGGGCATAGGAAGAAGGGTATCAAAGGCTCAAAAAACAATTCAACATGGGTTCAGCATTACAACTTTCAGAATAAGATTTTCCCAACAACCACAACTTCTCCCTCAGTTTCTTTCTTGAGGACTTTTGGACTTTTATTTTGGTGTGACTGAACCTCAGGGAGAGGCTGCCTACGTACCCTTTTGGGATCAAGTAAAACGTAGTTCAGGCGACTACTTTTGTTGGTGCGATCTTTCCTTTTTTCACTTTTCCCTTTTCTTTCTTTTCATTTCTTTTCTTTTTTTCCCTTTTCTTTTCTTTTCTTTTCTTTTGGACTTGTTTTTCTCTTGTTTCTCTACTGATTTTCCCTGCTCAGGCTTATGAGTTTTATATTTGATTCTGAAAGAGGGGCATGCAAGAAAACAACCGAGGCTCAAAGGGGTAACAAAGGATAAAGTGTTTGGATAGCAGAATAAAATACCTTCGTCATTCCAATCTCCCAAAACATGCCAAGTACAAACTACACAGTTAAACAAGCTGAGGAAAACACACATAACACCTTTTGATTGATTTACATACTTGCCTTCTGTATTTGTCAATTGCTTAGCACCATTGGACAACAATATCGGTACCACGAACGGTCCCTGTAGACTTGGGGTAAGCCTGCCTTTGACTTCAAACCGATACAGCATGATGCATTTCAATAGTATTTCTTTATGTTCTATTTGCCTCACAGTTTCACTTAATTTGGGATCGAAGTGATCTGAAAATGCATTTACTCATTTCCCTTGAATGTCCTTACAGTTTCAACATTGTTTGATTGCTTCATTACTAAACTGACTTTTAAAACCAGACTGAGAATTATGTGTGCATGTCATATCACTAGAACCAGCATAAAAGAGTTGTAAAGGGAGAGGGGAACTAAATAAAATGACTAGAAATGGCAGGAAATAGAGAATTTCATTAGACTGACGGTGAAAGGATTTAAACAACAAAACAAGCAAACTGAACTGGTAACAGCCCTTGAACAAACCTAGACGACACTAAACAAGCTATTATGACTAAACAAAGCAAAGTGAAAAGATAGAAGGTTTTGAGTCATAAGACAATGTTCGGATTACAACCCTGAGAATAACCCGGACAACAAAAATGACAACAAAATAAACTACCAAAACTCCATTCTAGCTAACCAAGAGATGGAGCGTCTTTCCAACCACAAAACTCGACACCTTAGCCACAGGATTGCCCATCAAAATTATTGGGACCTTCATTCAACAAGTTTCCGAGTGGATTCTCATACTCCCCGTCGCCATGGATCTTCCCCACAAAATATGCACCGTCATGTGCAGGTAAAAGATTCTGTGCAATGTTCTGGGTGCCACTGTCCTGGACTGCAATTATCCCTTCCTGCATCATTCTTTCTATCTCTCTTTTCAAATCCCAACAACTTTCGACATCATGTCCCTGGGCATTGGAATGATATTCACACCTTTTAGAAGAGTCAAAGCTTCTTGCACGCTTGTCCACATGATTTGGAGGAACCGGTGCAATCAGGTTATAATGCTT
>MU743817.1:0-20118 GCA_026770625.1 Nicotiana glauca | reverse complement strand
ATCCTTAAGCGGCTTGTCAGTTTCCACCGGGAGCTCAAGGTGAGGAGTGTAGGAATATGGCTCAGGAGCTTTAAAGGTAGGCCCAAGAGGGTAGTACTGGCTGTCGTGAGTTTGAAACAATGGCTCACTAGAAGATCTTTGCAATGTGGCAGGTGGAGGCACCACAAAGACATGGGTGATTGGTAGAGGAGGGTTTTGTTTGGGTGGTGGAGCTTGGGGAGGATAGGAGGTGGTGCCATAACTCTGTTGGTAGAAAGGGAAAGGTGTAGATGAATTCGTAGGAGGAAACTCCTGAGACTGAGCCAAAGGTGGGAGATATGCTGGATTGGCAGGATATACTGGCATCGGCTGACCTTTAGCCCAGGCCTGATGCATCTCAGCCATCTGCAGTCTCAACTTATACATCTCTTCCTTCATTGCTTTGACATCTACCACTTTTACCTCCTTTGACGGGTCCATGATACCGGTATCTGATTCTTGGCCTGTCATGTGCAATTGGTTTTTGACCGGGTGTTATAAGGATGGATTGCCAGGATGCCGACTGCTTTTTGTCCTTGTGTTGTAAGGAGAAGTTACCACGTTAAAACCACAAACCAACCACCTTTCTGGAATGACATGACAAAATGAAACCATCACGTTAGCGTTAGGGCATTTAACATATTGATAACAGCTTTTGAACGGTCGCATGCGTTATCCGGGCCTTTTCCTTATTTTCCAATTGCAAACTTTCTCTTCCTCTGTTTTTATTCTTTTCCCTCTCTTTTTTCTTCTTTTCACTCTTGCCTTTGTCTTCTCTTGTTCCTATTCTCTCCCTTTCTTGTTTTTCCGCCCTTTTCTTTTCTTTTTGCCTTTTCATTTAGTTATGGTCGAATCCTATGGAGATTGCCTATGTATCATGACCCTGCATGAATCAGACCAAGCCTAGTTCTTGAAAATTGAATGCAAAATTTTGTTGTTTTTGTTTTTCTTGTTTTTGTTTTAAATTATTTTTCTTGAAGGGAAACTACAAAAGCAGACTCAAAATAACAAAACACAGATTCGATGATAAAAAATTAGATAAAGAGTACATCAAAGCTTCACATCCTGGGGCCCGCGGGGCATCACTCGGCATCGCCATAGGCCTGCGCAAGACTGAGAAGGCTTCAACGTCAACTGTGAATATTTAAAGAAAACTGGCCACGTAATGACTTATTTTGACGTAAAAAAAACAAAGTGGCTATTTTTTCAAAATTTGATTTTTTTTTTGTTTACGAAGACTCGGTTTTACAGATACGGCTTTTCAGTACTTCCGAAAGGGAGATTTTAAGGCTGTGCCGACAAACCATTTTAAAATGATTCAGGGTGGCTGTTCTTGTAAAAATAGCCTTCCGACGCCCTTTTGGGGACAATCAGCTTATTTTTCAACAAGAATAGCGTTACCCGACTTATTGGATAAAAATTAAACTTTTAGTATTTTTGGCTATTTTTCGCAAAAAGGGTGGTTGGACCCGATGAGGGTTGTCTACGTATCTCACATCCGGTGAGAATCAAACCAGCGTAGTTCGGGCAAATAAACTAACTATTTTCGAAAACAAGACTCTTTTTGACAAATACACTATCTCAAAAACAGGACTCTTTTTATATTTTCTTTTCAACAAGCTATTTGAAAATAAACTATTTTGTTTTCTTTTTCTTTCTTTTATTGACCAATAAAACAAACCATTTTTAAGAACAAATTTTCCTTTTTCCCTTTTCTTTTCTTTTTCATTTTCCTCAAAAATTTGGCAGATTTTTGAGTCTATTTTGACATTGGTTGTTTCTCTCTTTTTGTTCAATTTTTTCAAATATTCAAACCGGTCAGCATGCGAGTCCGAGACAAATAAATGTACATGCAACACGTAAAATGCATCATGGTGGTCTTTTTCATATCCGGTTACCTGTCCTAGACGGACCCAACCCCTGTGTTGAGTCCCCTAAGTCATATGCACGTGATGCAAATAAGCGCTCCTATTAGGGATCCGGCATGGAGTCAAGTTATTCTAGGTTCAACACCTGGGTATGTGTTCTAGACTGCGTACCCGAGCGAACAACTCGAGTCGAGGAGGGGGCTACGTACCGGGAACCAAAAGGCCATCCGACTTAGTAACTTGTCCGGCCTCTTTCTTTTTTCAAGGAATTGAGACTAACAGAATAGGGAGTCTCAACCAGTAAGCACATCCCCGGAGGTGAGAAGAGAAGGGTTTCAGCATAGTTTATATATACAGTTCTAATAATATCAAAGCGGTAAAGCATTTAGCACATAAGGCATGAAACATGTAAGGAAATAAGATAAAGCCAAACATAACAATTATTCTATGCTCGAATTATTAAACCCTGAATCGAAGTTCTGGGTTTGTGTCCCCAGCAGAGTCGCCAGAGCTGTCACACCTCCTTTTTCACTACACTCGCAAGGGCGTGAATGAGTTTTTCCATTTAAAGGACAATCGGAACGAGATTTATTATTAAAAATCAGAGTCTCCACTTGGCAGATTTATGGTGTTCCAAGTCACCGGTTGAATCCCGAACCAAGGAAATTATGACTCTGTTAATGGTCTACGAACCAGAAATCCGAGTAAGGAATTCTGTTAACCCGGGAGAAGGTGTTAGGCATTCTCGAGCTCCATGGTTCTAGCACGGTCGCTCAACTGTTGTATTTGATTTTATCTTATTTCAAAACATGTTCTACCTTATGTGCCTTTTATTAGTATCCCGCTTTTATTTTTATTTTAATAAGAATTACAACATCGTGAAATGCGTTTCGAACCACGTCGCACCAGTGCACCCATGGTTGTCAACCCATTTCGACTCCATTAAGATTTGGATTTGGGTCACATAAATGTGAACCCGTATTTAAGAAAGTAAGATTATTGAAAATGCGCCTAAAATGACTAACGCGTTATTATTTTTGGGGAAGGCCGTGAAATCCTCTAAACGGCCCATCCCAAAGTCTAAGTATTTCAGTATAGCCATTTATTGAAGGCCCTGCAATTTGCGTATTTTATTTAGCGAGGCTCACCCCATATTATTGTTTAATTTAAAGGCCAATCCTAAAGTGATTATGATTTTTCTATTTATTTGTCTCTAAAAATAAAAGACTCCTAAGCAATTATCTTATTTGAAATGGCCCAACCCTATGAATTAATTTCAAATCATTCAGGCCCAAAGCCCGCATGAATTTAGGCATATATGAAGATTTAACAATTCCATCAGCAAGCGATTATGGGCCCAATGAACCAAGCTCGTGCAAGAGCCCAGTTCCATTTTCCAATAGGTGAGTGTAGACCTGACATCGAGTATGGGCAAGGCATCCCATAGCTCCAAACGAAGGACCACATTGTGCACGATTTGGGCCTAACTTTGTGGCCCAGGAATGTTTTGAGATTTCAATTCAGCAAACGCCCAAAGCACACAAACCTAAAAATCATTCCTTTGAAGGAATATGAGAATAGTGATTTTACCTAGTTAAACTATAAGACCTATGGACATCCAAAATGAACCCAATCGTATCAAGGTATGGTTGCAGGAGATATTAGGCTGTTATTATGATGTTAGCAATGCTAGACTAAATTGAACTTCAAATTCATGATAAACCTGTTAATGCACTAATTTTCAGTTAACATGGAGATCCAACTACATTACATTAAAACTGCTAATTAGTAGAAAACAAAATTAGATCCTTAATCTAGTAAGCCAGTGAAGTCCATCACAGTCTAGTTCTTACCACATAAATCGAGTTCTGAAAGCCACAGTGTGAATGAGCACAATCCAGTTATCAAAATCGATTCTATAGTTCAATTATACAAAAACTAGCATAGATTTATACGACATCCATGGATGGAGTGTTTAATACACAAATCATGATGAAAATTTGAATCAGAGAGGCTTCAATTCTTCATTTAAAATCACTTCTGCACATTTCAGTTTACAATCACTCAAGGGTGCAATTGTGTACCTGGAAAAATGTAATACAAGGAGGACATAGTAGATCAGCAAATTAGCAGCAGATAGGGAGGATCATAACCAATCCCACACAGCAACAACCAACCAAATAGGGGCAATTTGAACCAAAAAAGCTTCACAATGAATCCAGGAAACTCCAAACAGAAATTCAGTAATTGCAGATAATAAACAACAATCAAAATCAGTGAACTGGAGCAAATTTGAATCAGAACATCTTCACCAAACACTAGGGAACACACTGCACAAATACTACACCAATTGACTGGCCCAAATTGACTCAAATGAACCCAAACACCACTCGAAATGGATCCAGGAGATCTCTAAACTATGACAACCAACATTTGAACTAGGAAATTGTGAATCAACAGCTAAGAATTGAAATTCACTTAATGCTCAATGGAATAGTAACTGTTTTTGGGTTTTTGAAAGTTTCTATTGTTTTTTTTTTCATATGAAGGAAGCTAAAATCTAAGAAATTTTGATCTGATTTTAAGTTTCAGATCTGCAAAGATTGAGAGAATGTTCTTGGGGGAATTTTTTAGGCTTCCAAAACTTGTGAATGAAGTAAGGGGACTGCCTTTTTATAGAAAAATCAGCTGCCAATTCTAGATTTCATTTTTAACACTTTAGTCCCTGATTTCCTAACTTGTTACTCAAGTTAATACACTACAATTACTGAAATTACACTAAAGTCTTACTTTGGAAGGTCCTAGAATATTCTAGTTTCAACTACAACATTCTTGTGCACCTCTAAATGTCTAACATACCCCTGAAGTTGTTTTGAATTACCATGATGACTGAACCTAGCCCTTTGTTATCAACTCTATCTAACTACAAGGTGTAAACTGTTCAACTATAACCAACCACCCTAAAATAAGCCTAACAATTATTTCAAACTTGACTGAAAGCTAACAGGAATCCAATTAAACTAACAATTAAATGACTAACATAACTAAACTAACTTTTGAGCACCTAAACTAGTAGAATGCAAGTAAAATCAGAATTAAACAATAATGGAAATTAACCTAAATATTTACTACTTAAATATTATTCCCAAGCATTTAAACTAACAATAACAATCACAGAAACAGATTCAAGTTAAAATCGACTACCAATTAGAATCATGCAAAAATTAACACTACATTCAATTAAACAAATAAAACTCGAATCAAATCAGAAAAACAAAACTAAAAATGAGGAGAAAACTCACTGATTCCAGCCTCCACAAAATGCCATTCGAAATTGAATTCCAGTTAATATTATATGCCTATTTTGTCAAAAATAGGCCTATAATATTAACTAGAACTCACTCGATCTTGAAATTTCTCAAAACAAACTTGAACCGTCCAAACCCTAGATTTAAAATTCATTCAATTCTAAAAAGATTCAAGAGGTTTTTGGTAGGGATTAGTGATGAGGGAGGGGAGTTGAGTATATGGTACGAGTTTGGGGTCGTTTGGACAAAGTGATGTTTTGGCCGGAAATTGCGATCTAAAATTTGAAACAACCTTTGAAGAACGGGATTTAGAGATTTGGAACGAGGAGGGAACGGGGATTCAGTAGTGTAATTTTGGTATTGTTTGGAGAATCGCCACCAGCGGAGGCGATTTCCGGCCGGCGGCGCTAGGGCGGAGGGCGGCAGCGATGTGGTGGGGGGTGGTGTCGTTACAGGGGGTACGAGGAAGGGGGTCTGGTCTAGCGTTAGATGGGGATTTTCAAGCAGTTTTATGTAATGTGGTGAACCAATTTGGGCAGTTTGATCATAAGGAATGGATGATTGGGATTGAGGGATGCCTAAACGGTGTCGTTTGGTGGGGCAAGGCTGGACCGGGTCAGGGTTAGCTTTGGGCCAATTCCGGGTGGCTTTTGGGTCAATTCATTTGGGCTGGTTTGGACCAAAGAATTAAACAGCCCAATTTGAACAAACCATCTCCCTTTCATTGTTTTCTTTTATTTATTTTATTTTCCTTTTGTATTTTTATATTTTTTGATTTTATTAAAATGCTAAATTAAAACTTAAAACCAAATTAACACTAAAATCTAGATTTCCTAATTTCCATACTTTAATTCCTAATTTAAATGCAAACTAAGACACATTTGAACTAAAATTCAAAAAGGACCATTTTGTTATTTTCTTTTGCATTTTATTCTAAAACAACTTAATCACTAATTAATTCTGAAATATGAAAATTAAACTCCTAGCTGCAAATGTCCAACATGTTTTCTATATTTTTCATATGAATTAAAAAATGCACAACTAAAATGCAAAACAATTAACAGAAAAACACAAAATTCACAAAATTGTAAAAAAATGACAGAAAAATCATTTGGTTTGGAATTTTGGGAATAATTCATATATAGGGAAAAAATCACGTGCTCACAAGAACAAGGGAATTCATTTCATGTTTTAGCCTCAGGCGTCCACCTAGAGAACAAAGGAATTCATTTCAAGTTTTAGCACCAAGCGGCTACCTAGAGAACATGGGAATTCATTTCAAGTTTTGGGATCAGGCTTCCATCTGGAGAACAAGGGAATATATTTCAATCTTAAGCATCAGGTGCCTACCTGGAAAACAAGGGAATCCATTTCAAGTTTGAAAATCAGGCGCCCACCTGGAGAACAAGGGAATTCATTTAAATTAAAAGCATCAGGCCCCCACCTGGAGAACAAGGGAATTCATTTCATGTTTTAGCAGCAGGCGCCCACCTGGAGAACAAGGGAATTCATTTTAAGTTTCAGCATCAGGCACCCACCTACAAAAAAGGGAATTCATTTCAAGTTTCCGCATCGGGCACCCACCTGGAAAATAAGGATATTCAATTCAAGATTCAGCATCGGGTACCTACCTGGAGAACAAGATAATTCAATTCAGGTTTTAGCACCAGGCGCCCGCCTGGAGAATAAGGGAATGCATTTCAAGTTTCGGCATCAGGCGCCCACCATGAGAACAGGGGAATTAATTTCAAGTTTAAGGATCAGGCTCCCCTCTAGAGAACAAGGGAATCCATTTCAAGTTTGAGAATCAGACGCCCACCTGGAAAACAAGGGAATTCATTTCAAGCTTAAGCATCAGGTGGGAATTCATTTCAATTTTAAGAATCAGGCTTCCAGCTGGAGAACAAGGGAATCCATTTCAAGTTTGAGAATCAGGCGCCCACCTGGAGAACAAGGTAAATTCATTTCAAGTTTAAGCATCAGGCGCCCACCAAAAGAACAAGGAAATTACTTTCAAGCCTACGCATCAGGCACCTACCTGGAGAACAAGGGAATTCATTTTACGTTTAAGAATCAGGCACCCACCTAGAGAACAAGGGAATTCATTTCAAGTTTCAGCATCAGGCGCCCACCTGGAGAACAAGGGAATTCATTTCAAGTTAATGCATCAGGCGCCCACCCGGAGAACAATGGAATTCATTTCAAGCTTAAGCATTAGGAGCCCACCTTGAAAACAAGGGAACTAATTTAAAGTTTCAACATCAAGCGGGCACCAGGAGAACAAGGGAATTCATTTCAACTTAAAGCATCAGGTGCCCACCTGGAGAACAAGGGAATTCATTTCAAGTTTCAGCATCATGCGCCCACAAGAGAACTACGGAATTCATATCAAGTTAACACAACAGGCGCCCACCAGGAGAAAAAGGACATTAATTTTAACTTTCAACATTATGCGCCTACTTGGAGAATAAGGGAATTCATTTCAAGTTTCAGCCTGTGGCGCCCACCTAGAGAACAAAGGAATTCATTTCAAGTATTAGCACCAAGCGCCCACATAGATAATAAGGGAATTCATTTTAAGTTTTGGCATCAGGCTCCCACCTGAAGAACAAGGGAATTCATTTAAAGCTTAAGCATCTGGCCACCACCTAGAGAACAAGGAAATACATTTCAAGTTTGAGAATCAAGCGCCCACCTGGAGAACAAGGGAATTCAATTCATGTTAAAGCATCAGGTCCCCACCTGGAGAACAAGGGAATTCATTTCATATTTTAGCATAAGGCGCTCACCTGGAGAACAAGGGAATCCATTTCGAGTTTGAGAATCAGGCGCCCACCTGGAGAACAAAGGAATTCATTTCAAGTTAAAGCATCTGGCCCTACCTGGAGAACAAGGGAATTTATTTCAAGTTTTAGCATCAGGCGTCCACCTAGAGAACAAGGGAATTCATTTTAAGTATCAGGATCAGGCGCCCACCTAGAAAACAAGGGAATTCGTTTCAAGTTTCAGCACCTAGCGCCCACCTGGAGAACAAGGGAATTCATTTAAAGTTTCAGCATCAAGCACCCACCTAGAGAATAAGGGAATTCATTTTAAGTTTGAGAATCAGCAGCCCACCTGGAGAACAAGGGAATTCATTTTAAGTTTCAGCATCAGGCGCCTACCTGGAAAACAAGGGAATTCATTTCAAGTTTCTGCATCGGGCACCCACTTGGAGAACAAGGGAATTCGTTTCAAGTTATAGCACCAGTTGCCCACCTGGAGAACAAGGGAATTCATTTCAAGTTTTAGCATCAGGCGCCCACTTAAAGAACACGGGAATTTATTTCATGTTTAAGCATCAGGCGCTCACCTGGAAAAATAAGGGAATTCATTTGATGTTTCAGCATCGGGTGCCCACCCGGAGAACAAGGGAATTCATTTCAAGTTTCAGCACCAGGCGACCACCTGGAGAACAAGGGAATTGATTTCAAGTTTTAGCATCAGGCGCCAACCTAGAGAACAAGGTAATTCATTTCAAGTTTAAGTATCAGGCGCTCACCTGTAGAGCAAGGGAATCCATTTCAAGTTTGAGAATCAGGCGCCCACCTGGAGTACAAGTGAATTCATTTAAAGATTCAGCATCAAGCGCCCACCTGGAGAACAAGGGAGTTCATTTCAAGTTAAATCATCAGGCGTCCATATTGAGAACAAGGGAATTCATTTCGAGTTTGAGAATCAGGCGCCCACCTGGAGAACAAGGGAATTCATTTCAAGTTAAAGCATCGGGTCCCCACCTGGAGAACAAGGGAATTTATTTCAAGTTTTAGCATCAGGCGCCCACCTAGAGAACAGGGGAATTCATTTTATGTCTCAGCATCAGGCGCCCACCTGGAAAACAAGGGAATTCATTACAAGTTTCAACACCTAGCGCCCACCTGGAGAATAAGGGAATTCATTTAAAGTTTCAGCATCAGGCTCCCACCTGGAAAATAAAGGATTTCATTTGGGTTTTCAGCATTGGGCGCCCCCCTAGAGAACAAGGGAATTCATTTCACGTTTTAGCACCATGCGCCCACCTAGAGAACAAGGGAATTCATTTCAAGTTTCGACATCAGGCTCCCACCTGGAGAACAAAGGAATTCATTTCAAGTTTAAGCATAAGGCGCCCACCTAGAACGCAAGGGAATCCATTTCAAGTTTGAGAATCAAGCGCCCACTTGGAGAACAAGGGAATTCATTTCAATTTTCTCCATCGGGCACCCACCTGGAGAACAAGGGAATTCGTTTCAAGTTATAACACCAGGCGCCGACCTGGAGAACAAGGGAATTCATTTCAAGTTTCAGCATCAGGCGCCCACTTAGAGAATAAGGGAATTCATTTTAAATTTCTGCATCAGGTCCTCACCAGGAAAAATAAGGGAATTCATTTGATGTTTCAGCATCAGGCGCCCACCTGGAGAACAAGGGAATTCATTTCAAGTTTTAGCACCAGGCGACCACCTGGAGAACAAGGGAATTGATTTCAAGGTTCTGCATCAGGCGTCAACCTAGAGAACAAGGTAATTCATTTCAAGTTTAAGCATCAGGCGCCCACCTATAGAGCAAGGGAATCCATTTCAAGTTTGAGAATCAGGCGCACACCTGGAGAACAAGGGAATTCATTTAAAGTTTCAGCATCAGGCGCCCACCCGGGGAACAAGGGAGTTCATTTCATGTTAAAGCATCAGGCTTCCACCTTGAGAACAAGGGAATTCCTTTCGAGTTTCAGAATCAGGCGCCCACCTGGAGAACAAGGGAATTCATTTCAAGTTAAAGTATCAGGTCCCTACATGGAGAATAAGGGAATGCATTTCAAGTTTTAGCATCAGGCGCCCACCTGGAGAACAAGGGAATTCATTTTATGTCTCAACATCAGGCGCCCACCTGGAAAGCAAGGGAATTCATTTCAAGTTTCAGCACCTAGCGTCCGCCTGGAGAATAAGGGAATTCATTTAAAGTTTCAGCATCAGGCTCCCACCTGGAAAATAAGGGATTTCATTTGGGTTTTCAGTATCGGGCACCCACCTGGATAACAAGGGAATTCATTTCAAGTTTCAGCACCGGGTGCCCACTTGGAGAACAAGGGAATTCATTTAAAGTTTCACCATCAGGCGCCCACCTGAAAAATAAGGGAATTCATTTCAAGTTTCAGCATCGGGCTCCCAACTGGAGAACAAGGGAATTCATTTCAAGTATTAGCACCAGGCTCACATCTAGAGAACAAGGGAATCCATTTCAACTTTGAGAATCAAGCGCTACCTGGAGAACAAGGGAATTCATTTAAAGTTTCAGCATCAAGCGCCCGCCAAAAGAACAAGGGAATTCATTTCAAGTCTAAGCATCAGACGCCCACCTGGAGAACAAGGGAATTCATTTTAAGTTTCAGCATCAGGCGCCTACCTAGAGAACAAGGGAATTCATTTCAAGTTTCAGCATCAGGCTCCCACCTAGAGAATAAGGGAATTCATTTCAAGTTAAAGTATCAGGCGCCCACCTAGAGAACAAGGGAACTCATTTTAAGTTTCAGCATCAGGCGCCCACCTAGAGAACAAGAGAATTCATTTCAAGTTTCAGCATCTGGCGCCCACCTCGAGAACAAGGGAATTCAATTCAAGTTTTCGCACCAGGGGCCCAGCTAGAGAACAAGGGAATTCATTTCAAGTTTAGGCATCAGTCTTCCACCCGAAGAACAAAGGAATTCATTTCATGTTTAAGCATCTGGCACCCCCTGGAGAACAACGGAATGCATTTCAAGTTTGATAATCAGGCGCCCATCTATAGAACAAGGGAAATCGTTTCAAGTTAAAGTATCAGGTCCCCACCTGGAGAATAGGGGAATTCATTTCCAGTTATAGCACCAGGTACCCACCAGGAGAACAAGGGAATTCATTTCAAGCTTCAGCATCAGGCGCCCATTTGGAGAATAAGGGAATCCATTTGAAGTTTGAGAATCAGGCGCCCAATTGGAGAACAAGGGAATTTATTTCAAGTTTCACCATCAGGGGTCCACCTAAAGAACAAGGGAATTCGTTTCAAGTTAAAGCATCAGGCGCCCACCTAAAGAACAAGGGAATTCATTTCAAGTTTCAGCCTCAGGCGCCCACTGGAGAACTAGGGAATTCATTTCATGTTAAAGCATCAGGCGCCCACCTGGAGAAAAAGGGAATTAATTTCAAGTTTCGGCATTAGGCGCCCACCTGCAGAATAAGGGAAATCATTTCAAGTTTCAGCATCAGGCGCCCACCTGGAGAACAAAGGAATTCATTTCAAGTTTTAGCACTAAGCGCCCACCTAGAGAACAAGGGAATTCATTTAAAGTTTTGGCATCAGGATACCACCCGGAGAACAAGGGAATTCATTTAACGATTAAGCATCAGGCGGCCACCTAGAGAACAAGGAAATCCATTTCAAGTTTGAGAATTAGGCACCCACCTGGAGAACAAGGTAATTCATTTCAAGTTAAAGCATCAGGCACCCACCTGGAGAACAAGGGAATCCATTTCAAGTTTGAGAATTAGGCGCCTACCTGGAGAACAAGGGAATTCATTTCAAGTTAAAGCATCAGGCCCCCACATAGAAAACAAGGGAATTCATTTCAAGTTTCAGCATCGGGCGCCCGCCTGTATAACAGGGGAATTCATTTGAAGTTCAGCACCAAGCGCCCACCTGGAGAACAAGGGAATTCATTTAAAGTTTTAGCATCGGGCTCCCACCTTGAAAATAAGGGAATTCATTTCATGTTTCGGCATCCGGCGTCCACTTGGAGAACAAGGGAATCCATTTGAAGTTTGACAACGAGGCGCTCACCTGGAGAACAGGGGAATTCATTTCAAGTTAAAGCATCTGGCCCCCACTTGGAGAACAAGGGAATTCATTTCAAGTTAAAGAATCAGGCCCCCACCTAGAAAATAAGGAATTTATTTAAAGTTTCAGCATCGGGCGCCTACCTGTATAACAAGGGAATTCATTTCAAGTTTCAGCACCAAGTGCCCACCTGGAGAAAAAGGGAATTCATTTAAATTTTTAGCATCAGGCTCCCACCTGGAAAATAAGGGAATTCATTTTAAGTTTCAGCATCAGGCGCCCACCTGGAGAACAAGGGAATTCATTTCAAGTTTTAGCACCAGGCGCCTACCTGGAGACCAAGGGAATTCATTTCAAGTTTCGGCATCAGGCTCCGTCCTAGAGAACATGGTAATTCATTTCAAGTTTAAGCACCAAGCGCCCACCTGGAGAACAAGGGAATCCATTTCAATTTTGAGAATTAGGCGCCCACCTAGAGAATAAGGGAATTCAATTCAATTTTCATCATCAGATGCCCACCTAAAGAACAAGGGAATTCATTTCAAGTCTACGCATTAGGCGCCCACCAGGAGAAAAAGGGAATTCATTTTAAGTCTCAGCATCAGGCGCCCACCTAGAGAACATGGGAATTCATTTCAAGTTTTAGCATCGGGCGCCTACCTAGAGAACAAGGGAATTCATTATAACTTTCAGCATCATGAGCCCACCTGGAGAAGAAGGGAATTTATTTTAAGTTTTAACACCCGACGCCCACCTAGAGAACAAGGAAATTCATTTCAATTTTCGACATCAGGCTCCCACCTGGAGAACAAAGGAATTCATTTCATGTTTAAGCATCAGGCGCCCACCTAGAGAACAAGGGAATCCATTTCAAGTTTAAGAATCAGGCGCCCACCTGGAGAACATGGGAATTCGTTTCAAGTTAAAGCATCAGGCCCCCACTTGGAGAACAGGGAATTCATTTCAAGTTTTAGCATCAGGCGCACACCTGGAGAACAAGGGAATTCATTTCAGGTTTCAACATTAGTCGCCTACCTAAAGAACAAAGACATTCATTTCAAGTCAAAACATCAGGCGCCCACCTGTAGCACAAAGGAATTCATTTCATGTTTAAGCATCAGGCGCCCACCCGGAGAACAAGGGAATTCATTTCAAGTTTTAGTATCAGGTGCCCACCTGGAGAACAAGGGAATTCATTTCAAGTTTAAGCACCAGGAGCCCACCTGGAGAATAATGGAATTCATTTCACGTTTAAGGATCAGGCGCCCACCTGGAGAACAAGGGAATTCATTTAAAATTAAAGCATCAAGTGCCACCCAGAGAATAAGGTAATTCATTTCTTGTTTTACCATCATTCTCTCACCTAGATAACAAGGGAATTAATTTTAAGTTTCAGCATCAGGCGCCCACCCAGAGAACAAGGGAATCCATTTCAAGTTTCAGCATCAGGCGCCCACTGGAGAACAAGGGTATTCATTTCAAGTTAAAGCATCAGACGCTCACCTGGAGTAAAAGGGAATTAATTTTATGTTTTGGCATCAGGCACCCACCTGGAGAATAAGGGAATTCATTTCAAGTTTCAGCATCAGGCGCCCACCTGGAGAACAAGGGAATTCAGTTTAAGTTTCGGCATCTGGCGCCCACCTGGAGAACAGGGGAATTCATTTTAAGTTTCAGCGTTAGGAGCCCACCTCGAGAATAAGGGAATTCATTTCAAGTTTTAGCACCAGGAGCCTACCTAGAGAACAAGGGAATTCATTTCAAGTTTCGACATCAGGCTCCCACCTTGAGAACAAAGGAATTCATTTCATGTTTTTGAAGTGGGCACCCACCAGGAGAACAGGGGAATTCATTTTAAGTTTCAGCGTTAGGAGCCCACCTCGAGAACAAGGGAATTCAGTTTAAGTTTCGGCATCTGGCGCCCACCTGAAGAACAGGGGAATTCATTTTAAGTTTCAGCGTTAGGAGCCCACCTCGAGAACAAGGGAATTCAGTTTAAGTTTCGGCATCTGGCGCCCACCTGAAGAACAGGGGAATTCATTTTAAGTTTCAGCGTTAGGAGCCCACCTCGAGAACAAGGGAATTCAGTTTAAGTTTCGGCATCTGGCGCCCACCTGAAGAACAGGGGAATTCATTTTAAGTTTCAGCGTTAGGAGCCCACCTCGAGAACAAGGGAATTCAGTTTAAGTTTCGGCATCTGGCGCCCACCTGAAGAACAGGGGAATTCATTTTAAGTTTCAGCGTTAGGAGCCCACCTCGAGAACAAGGGAATTCAGTTTAAGTTTCGGCATCTGGCGCCCACCTGAAGAACAGGGGAATTCATTTTAAGTTTCAGCGTTAGGAGCCCACCTCGAGAACAAGGGAATTCAGTTTAAGTTTCGGCATCTGGCGCCCACCTGAAGAACAGGGGAATTCATTTTAAGTTTCAGCGTTAGGAGCCCACCTCGAGAACAAGGGAATTCAGTTTAAGTTTCAGCATCAGGCGCCTACCTAGAAAACAAGGGAATTCATTTCATGTTAAAGCATCAGGCCCTCGCCTGGAGAACAAGGGAATTCATTACAAGTTTTAGCATCAGGCGCCCACCTGGAGAACAAGGGAATTCATTTTAAGTTTCAGCATCAGGCGCCTACCTAGAAAACAAGGGAATTCATTTCAAGTTTCTGAATTGGGCACCCACCAGGAGAACAAGGGAATTCATTTCAAGTTATAGCACCAGAAGCCCACCTAGAGAACAAGGGAATTCATTTCAACTTTCAGCATCAGGCGCCCGCTTGGAGAACAAGGGAATTCATTTCAAGTTTAAGCATCAGGCGCCCACCTGGAGAATAAGAGAATCTATTTCAAGTTTGAGAATCACCCGCCCACCAGGAGAATAAGGGAATTCATTTCAGGTTTCAGCATGAGGCGCCTACATGAAGAACAAGGGAATTCATTTCATGTCTAAGCATCAGGCGCCCACCTGGAGTACAATGGAATTCATTTGAAGTTTAAGCATCAGGCACCCACCCGGAGAACAAGGGAATTCATTTAAAGTTTTAGCATCAGGCATCCACCTGGAGAACAAGGTAATTAATTTAAGTTTCAGTATCAAGCGCCCACCTAGACAACAAGGGAATTCATTTCAAGTTTCAGCATCAGGCGCCCACTGGAGAACAAAGGAATTCTTTTTAAGTTTCGGCATTAGGTTTCCTCTGGGAGAACGAGGGAATTCATTTCATGTTTGAGAATCAGGTACCCACTGGATAATAAGGGAATTCATTTCAAGTTAAATCATCAGGCGACGACCTGGAGAACAAGGGAATTCATTTCATGTTTTAGTATTTGGCGCCTACCTGGAGAACAAGGGAATCTATTTCAAGTTTTAGATGTAGGTGCCCACCAGGAGAACATGAGAATTTATTTCAATTTAAAGCATCAGGCCCCCACCTGGAGAACAAGGGAATTCATTTCACGTTTTAGCATTAGGCGCCCACCTGAAGAACTTGGGAATTCATTTTAAGTTTCAGCGTTACGAGCGTACTTGGAAAATAAGGGAATTCATTACAAGTTTCAGCATCAGGCACCCACCTGGATAACAAGTAAATTCATTTCAAGTTTCAGCACCGGGTGCCCACCTAGATAACAAGGGAATTCATTTATAGTTTTACCATCCGGCGCCCACCTGGAAAACAAGGGAATTCATTTCAAGTTTCAGCATCGGGCTCCCACCTGCAGAACAAGGGAATTCATTTCAAGTTTTAGCACCAGGATCACACCTGGAGAATAAGTGAATCCATTTCAAGTTTGAGAATCAAGCACTACCTGGAGAACAAGGGAATTCATCTAATGTTTCAGCATCAAGCGCCCACCAAAAGAACAAGGGAAATCATTTCAAGTCTAAGCATCATACATCTACTTAGAGAACAAGGGAATTCATTTTAAGTTTCAGCATCAGTCGCCTACCTAGAGAACAAGGGAATTCATTTCAAGTTTCAGTATCAGGCGCCCACCTAGAGAACAGGGGAATTCATTTCAAGTTAAAGCATGAGGCGCCCACCTAGAGAATAAGGGAACTCATTTTAAGTTTCAGCATCAGCCGCCCACCTGGAGAATAAGAGAATTCATTTCAAGTTTCAGCATCAGGCGCCCACCTCGGGAACAAGGGAATTCAATTCAAGTTTTCGCACCAGGGGCCCATCTAGAGAACAAGGGAATTCATTTCAAGTTTCGGTATCAGTCTTCCAACCGAAGAACAAAGGAATTCATTTCATGTTTAAGCATCTAGCTCCCCCTAGAGAACAACGGAATTCATTTAAGATAATCAGGCTCCCGTCTATAGAACAAGGGAATTCGTTTCAAGTTAAAGTATCAGACCCCTACCTGGAGAATAAGGGAATTCATTTCAAGTTATAGCACCAGGTGCCCACCTGGAGAACAAGGGAATTCATTTCAAGCTTCAGCATCAGACTCCCACTTGGAGAACAAGGGAATCCATTTAAAGTTTGAGAATCAGGCGCCCACCTGGAGAACAAGGGAACTTATTTCAAGTTTCAGCATCAGGCTCCCACCTAAAGAACAAGGGAATTCGTTTCAAGTCTAAGCATCAAGCGCCCACCTGGAGAAAAAGGGAATTCTTTTTAAGTTTCAACATTAGGCGCCCACCTAGAGAATAAGGGAATTCATTTCAAGTTAAAACAATAGGCGCCCACCTGGAGAACAAGGGAATTCATTTCAAGTAAAAGCATCAGGCGCCCACTGTAGAACTAGGGAATTCATTTCAAGTTAAAGCATCAGGCGCCCACCTGGAGAAAAAGGGAATTAATTTTAAGTTTTGGCATTAGGCGCCCACCTGGATAATAAGGGAAATCATTTCAGGTTTCAGCATCAGGCGCCCACCTAGAGAACAAAGGAATTCATTTCAAGTTTTAGCACTAAGCGCCCACCTAGAGAACAAGGGAATTCATTTCAAGTTTCGGTATCAGGATCCTACCTGGACAACAAGGGAATTCATTTAAAGCTTAAGCATCAGGCGGCCACCAGAGAACAAGGAAATCCATTTCAACTTTGTGAATCAGGCACCCACCTGGAGAACAAGGTAATTCATTTCAAGTTAAAGCATCAGGCACCTACCTGGAGAACAAGGAAATTCATTTCATGTTTTAGCATCAAGCGCCCACCTGGAGAACAAGGGAATCCATTTCAAGTTTGAGAATTAGGCGCCCACCTGGAGAACAAGGGAATTCATTTCAAGTTAAAGCATTAGGCCCCCACATGGAAAATAAGGGAATTCATTTCATTTTCAACATCGGGCGCCTGCCTGTATAACAAGGGAATTCATTTAAAGTTTCAGCACCAAGCGCCCACCAGGAGAACAAGGGAATTCATTTAAAGTTTCAGCATCGGGCGCCCACTTGGAGAACAAGGGAATCCATTTCAAGTTTGACAATCAGGTGCCCACCTTGAGAATAGGGGAATTCATTTCATGTTAAAGAATCAGGCCCCCACCTGGAAAATAAGGAATTTATTTAAAGTTTCAGCATCGGGCGCCCACCTGTATAACAAGGGAATTAATATCAAGTTTCAGCACCAAGCGCCCACCTGGAGAACAAGGGAATTCATTTAAAGTTTAAGCATCAGACTCCCACCTGGAAAACAAGGGAATTCATTTCAAGTTTCAGCATCAGGCACCCACCTGGAGAACAAGGGAATTCATTTCAAGTTTTAGCAGCAGGCGCCTACCTGGAGACCAAGGGAATTCATTTCAAGTTTCGGCATCAGGCGCCCTCCTAGAGAATAGAGTAATTCATTTCAAGTTTAAGCACCAAGCGCCCACCTGGAGAACAAGGGAATCCATTTCAATTTTGAGAATTTGGCGCCCACCTAGAGAATAAGGGAATTCAATTCAATTTCAGCTTCAGGGGCCCACCTAAACAATAAGGGAATTCATTTCAAGTCTAATCATTAGGCGCCCACTAGGAGAAAAAGGGAATTCATTTTAAGTTTCAGCATCAGGCGCCCACCTAGAGAACATGGGAATTCATTTCAAGTTTCAGCATCAGGCGCCCACCTGGAGAACAAGGAAATTCTTTATAACTTTCAGCATCATGAGCCCACCTGGAGATCATGGGAATTTATTTTAAGTTTTAGCACCTGACGCCCACCTAGAGAACAAGGAAATTCATTTCAATTTTCGACATTAGGCTCCCACCTGGAGAACAAAGGAATTCATTTCATATTTAAGCATCAGGCGCCCACCCGGAGAACAAGGAAATCCATTTCAAGTTTAAGAATCATGCGCCGACCTGGAGAACATGGGAATTCATTTCAAGTTAAAGCATGAGGCACCCACTAGGAGAACAAGGAATTCATTTCAAGTTTTAGCATCTGGCACATACCTGGAGAACAAGGGAATCCATTTCAGGTTTCAACATCAGTCGCCTACCTAAAGAACAAAGGCATTCATTTCAAGTCAAAATATCAGGCGCCCACCTGTATTACAAAGGAATTCATTTCAAGTTTATGCATTGGGCGCCCACCCGGAGAACAAGGGAATTCATTTCAAGTTTTAGTATCAGGTGCCCACCCGGAGAACAAGGGAATTCATTTCAAGTTTAAGCACCAGGAGCCCACCTGGAGAATAAGGGAATTCATTTCACGTTTAAGGATCAGTCGCCCACCTGGAGAACAAGGGAATTCATTTTAAATTAAATCATCAAGTGCCCACCCAGAGAATAAGGGAATTCATTTCTTGTTTTAGCATCATGTGCTCACCTAGAGATCAAGGGAATTCATTTTAAGTTTTAGCATCAGGCGCCCACCTAGAGAACAAGGGAATTCATTTCAAGTTTCAGCATCAGGCGCCCACTGGAGAACAAGGGTATTCATTTCAAGTTAAAGCATCAGGCGCTCACCTGGAGTAAAAGGGAATAAATTTTAAGTTTCAGCATTAGGAGACCACCTGGAGAATAAGGGAATTCACTTCAAGTTTCAGCATCAGGCGCCCACCTGGAGAACAAGGGAATTCAGTTTAAGTTTTAGCATCAGGCGCCCACCTGGAGAACAAGGGAATTTATTTCAAGTTAATGCATCAGGACCCCACCTGGAGAACAAGGTAATTCATTTCATGTTTAAGCATCAGGCTCCCACCTGGAGAATAAGGGAATCCATTTCAAGTTTGAGAATTAGGCGCTCACCTGGAGAACAAGGGAATTCATTTCAAGTTTCAGCACTAGGCGCCCTCCTGGAGAACAAGGAGATTCAGTTTAAGTTTCAACATTAGGTGCCCATCTGGGAAACAAGGGAATTCATTTCAAGTTTCAGCATCGGGCGCCCACGTGGATAACAAGAGAATTCATTATAAAGTTTAGCACCAGGATACCACCTGGAGAATAAGGGAATTTATTTCAAGTTTCGGCTTCAGGCACCCACCTGGAGAACAAGAGAATTCATTTCAAGTTGAGGCATCAGGCTCCCACCTGGAGAACAAGGGAATGCATTTCAAGTTTGAGAATCAGGCGCCCACCTGGAGAAAAAGGGAATTCATTTTAAGTTTCATCATCAGGCGCCCACCTAGAGAACAGGGGAATTCATTTCAAGTTTCAGCATCAGGCGCCCACCTGGAGAACAAGGAAATTCTTCATAACTTTCAGCATCATGAGCCCACCTGGAGAACATGGGAATTTATTTGAAGTTTTAGCACCTGACGCCCTCCTAGAGAACAAGGAAATTAATTTCAATTTTTGACATTAGGTTCCCACCTGGAGAACAAAGAAATTCATTTCATATTTAAGCATCAGGCGCCCACTCGGAGAACAAGGGAATCCATTTCAAGTTTAAGAATCAGGCGCCCACCTGGAGAACATGGGAATTCATTTCAAGTTAAAGCATGAGGCACCCACTAGGAGAACAAGGAATTCATTTCAAGTTTTAGCATCAGGCACACACCTAGAGAACAAGGGAATTCATTTCAGGTTTCAACATCAGTCGCCTACCTAAAGAACAAAGGCATTCATTTCAAGTCAAAACATTAGGCGCCCACCAGTAGTACAAAGGAATTCATTTCAAGTTTATGCATTGGGCGCCCACCCGGAGAACAAGGGAATTCATTTCAAGTTTTAGT
>MU743812.1:355529-368935 GCA_026770625.1 Nicotiana glauca | reverse complement strand
ACGGTCTTTCCCAAAGTTAATAAAGACGTAAATACTTTAGGCACGATTTGTAATAATATTACCTTCTTAATACGGGTGCACATTTATGTTACCCAAATACGAGTCTCAACGAAGTCGAAATGTGTTAAAAGCCACGGGCGTACTGGTACGGCGTGGTCCGAGATACATTTTCACGACGTTGTAATTCTTTGTAAAATTAAATAATGAAGCGAAATATTAATAAATGCACATAAAAATGGAACACATATAGAAATCAGATAAAAATAAATACAACAGTTGAGCGACCGTGCTAGAACCACGGAATTCGGGAGTGCCTAACACCTTCTCCCGGATTAACAGAATTCCTTATCCGGATTTCTAGTTCGCAGACTGTAACAGAGTCAAACTTTCCTCGGTTTGGGATTCAAACGGTGACTTGGGACACCATTAATCTCCCAAGTGGCGACTCTGACACTAAATAAATAAATCCCGTTCCGATTGTCTTTAAATTGGAAAAAATTCCTCCCTTTTATTATATCCCTTCCCGGGGTGTAGTAATTAGGCTCTTCCAGTAAGGTAAGAAAAGAAGGAGGTGTGACAGCCACTATATATGGGAATATTCAAAACGAGCCATATCGATATAGCGGACCAAAACCTATATACAACCCACAAATGTCTACAGACCTCTAAGAGTATAATAGTGAAATATTACGGGACATGCCTCGACGTAGCCCTGGATATGCATAAGTCTATATTAGAGGGTCTGTACCAAAATGACTCAGGCTCCGGAACAATGGAGCTCTCCAAATAGTTGAGTAGAAGTCCTACGCCGGAGGATTACCAAACTGGGCATCTGCACCTGCGGACATGGAACGCAGCCCCCGAAGAAAGGGGGGTCAGTACGAAAATTGTACTGAGTATATAAAGCATGAAGCACAATAATAAAAAAAAGATCATGACTGAGTAAAAGATGACAGGAGACAAATATGATAATCAAAGATACCAATGCACCTGTGCCTTGTGAGATGAGAGTCATGCATATCTATATAATATACCGTACCCGGCCCATTATGGGAGTCGGTGAATGAAGTCATATACATATATCCCGTACCCGACCCTCTAGTGAGGGACTCGGTGAATGAAGTCATATACATATATACCGTACCCGGCCCTCTAGTGAGGGACTCGGTGAACTATGCAATGAAATTGTGCACGAATAGAATATCAGGAGTAACTATATACAAGTTAAATCATAATCGAGACTCTATAAAATAATTAGAATGAACCAACACCAGAGAATCAAAGACAACTATCATGTCAAGTACCACTGAAAACTAGAATTCAATGAAATTACGTACGTTCATCCGCCCGTTTTATGTATTTCATGCCAAAAAAAGGAAGGGATACCTTTACATACCTAGAGTAGAAAAACTCCGTATAATATTCCTGGCGAAGATTGCACCGTACTCTTTTTAGAAGCTTGAAATTTGCTTCGACAGAATTTTGCTTCTTGTTCTAGCGCTTGAACCCAAAATGGATTCAATTTAAATGTCAAATTTTATTCCAACGTTGTTGAAGCTGCTTTCTGTTTTTAGCTTTTGAAATGAAATTGAATATCAAGGACAGAACGTTGAAGTTACTTTTTGTCTCTAGCTTCTGGAAATGGCATTGAATAAAAGGTTAAAGTTATTTTATAAGACATAATCTTAAGTCAAACGTTTGAATTGAACTTAAAGACTTATTGTCTTTTTTTGGATCAGATTATTACAAGTCTTGTTAAGACTTTTCTTTAGGTTACATTAGACATAGACACCTATCACACTTTAATGACTCATCTTTCCTAGTTTGTGGCCTTGTGCCACATGTCTTTTGGGCACAATTAAATAAGTTTTATCCACTTATTAGTTAACTAGGTAATGTTCGATTATTCAGTAATTAATTAATTACCCGCATAACTTAAAAATTATCACAAATTACTTAAAATTATATTTATTTTTAAAATACTCCATATATACTTTATATATTATAGTACCGTGGTCATATAGTACCTTGCATGATACTAGTTCATAATTATCGGGTATTATCACGCGACCCATATTTTCCAAATTGGTCACTTTCTACGAAACTCATTTTCATTAATCCGTATACCTCTTTATCCTTCATAACACTTATTTATTGCTTATTATAAAAAACATAAATACGTTAATGTCAAGATGATCTCATCCCCGATTCTACGTTGGTTAACCAAAGATGAAACCCTTTAACGTACGAAAATGCGATATGTAACATCCTTCCCCCCTTAGAAACATTCGTCCTCGAATGTTCAACTCCCTGTGATCTATTTAACTTTGGCAGGGTCGCCTTTGTAACAACACTACTACCAACTCTCCTTGTAAAAGCTTAATAATCCAATGCCTCAGTGGATCGCAATTATTAATAACGACAATGGCCTAACATAACCAATGACAATAATCAACATAAGAATTTATACACGTACCTTATGATTATGATTTCTCAGTCGGATCTTTCTCTGGAGAAGGAAATAGGTAGGGATATCTAGACTTCATTATTTCCTCGGCCTCCCAAGTCATTTCTTCCACATTGTTATTTCTCCAAAGTACTTTTACGGAGGCCACCTCCTTATTCTGCAGCTTGCGAATTTGTCGATCTAGAATGGCAACCGGAATTTCCTCGTATGACAAGTCCTCTGTAATTCGTACATCATTCGTGGGCACCACTCGGGTAGGATCGCCAATGCACTTTCGTAACATAGATACGTGAAAAACTGGATGGACAGACTCTAATTCCGAGAGAAATTCTAACTCATAAGCTACTCGACCCACTCTCCGACTGATCCGATAAGGCCCAATATACCGTGGGCTAAGTTTCCCTTCTTACCAAAACTCATCACCCCCTTCATAGGCGACACCTTCAAGAATACCCAGTCATCAACCCCGAACTCTAAATTGTGACGTCGCACGTCTGAATATGACTTCTGACGTCTCTGAGCTGTCAATAGTCTATCCTGGATAAGCTTTACTTTTTCTATGGCTTGCTGAACCAGGTCTGGCCCGTGTAATCCAGATTCTCCAACGTCGAACCACCCAATACGCGACCTACACTTTCGTCCGTAAAGAGCTTCGTATGGAGCCATTTGAATGCTGGAATGGTAGCTATTATTATATGCGAACTCAATAAGTGGAAAATAATCATCCCAGCTACCTCTAACGTCAATAATACAGGCTCACAACAGATCTTCTAGCGTCTGAATAGTACGCTCAGCCTGTCCATCAGTCTACGGGTGAAATTTTATACTAAGACTTACTTGAGTCCCCAATTCCTTTTGGAAGGACCTCCAAAAGTTAGCTATAAATTGAGCTCCTCTATCCGGGATAATAGATACAGGGACACCATACAGTCGTACTATCTCCTTGATATAAAGCCTCGCATAATCTTCTGAGGAATATGTAGTTCTAACGGGCAGAAAATGGGCTGACTTTGTGAGCCTATCAACAATTACCCATATCGAATCAAACTTACGCTAGGTACGAGGTAAGCCTACGATGAAGTCCATATTGATTATTTCCCATTTCCAAGTCGGAATCTGTATGTCCTACAACAATCCACCAGGCTTCTGATGCTCGACCTTAACCTATTGACAATTTGGGCACTGAGCGACAAACCCCGCTATGTCCCTTTTCATGCCATCCCACCAATATAAGAATTTGAGGTCATGATACATGTTCGTTGACTCTAGATGAATAGAATAACGGGCAGAGTGTGCCTCTCCCATAACCTACAGTCGGAGCCCTGCAACATCAGGTACACACAATCTGCCTCCATACGGTAGCACTCTGTCAGGTGTAACCTTGAATGGGGTCTTTTCCTTTTAAAGAGCTATATCTCTATACTATGCCAGAATAGGGTCCTGGTATTGATGTCTCTTTACCTCTTTTATGATAGAGGACTCAAAAACCTCTCGAATAGAAACTCTACTATCTCTAAAATTAGCCAAATGGACTCCAAGGCTAGCTAGCTGATAAATCTCACGAACCATTTCCTTCCTTTCTGGATGAACGTCTGTCAAGCTACCCATAGACTTAAGATTAAGAGCATCTGCTACAACATTTGCTTTCCCTGGATGGTATAGAATATCAACATCATAATCCTTTAATAACTCTAGTCACCGCCTCTGTCGTAAATTCAGCTCTTTCTGCTTAAAGATATATTGGAGACTCTTATGATCCGTATAAATATCAACATGAACACCATATAAATAATGCCTCCATATCTTCAAGGCATGAATCACTGCTGCTAACTCCAGATCATGAGTAGGATAATTTTTTTCGTGCTTTTTGAGCTGTCGGGAGGCATAGGCTATAACCTTGCCATACTGCATCAACACACAACCTAGTCCAACACCTGAAGCATCGCAATATATAACATAGCCATCTAGTCCCTCAGGAAGACATAGAACTGGGGCCGTAGTTAATTTGTTTTTTAGCAACTGAAAACTTTGCTCACAAGCATGCGTCCACTAAAATTTAGCTACCTTCTCAGTTAGCCTTGTTAAAGGTGATGAAATCGAGGCAAAATTTTCTATGAATCTCCTATAATATCCTGCAAACCCTAGAAAACTGCGTACCTCAGTAGGTGTCGTAGGTCTGGGCCAAGTCTTTACTGCCTCAATCTTCTGCGTATCTACTCGAATACCATCAGCTCCAATAATGTGTCCCAATAATACTATTGAAGTCAACCAGAATTCACACTTAGAAAACTTAGCATACAACTTCGGGTGCTGGAGTATCCTAAGTGCCATTCTTAAATGGTCTGCATGCTCTTCTTCTGAGCGTGAATAAACAAGAATGTCATCAATAAATACAATAACAAACATATCAAGGAATGGTTTGAATACCCGGTTCATCAAATCCATAAATACTGCTGGAGCATTGGTCAGCCCAAAAGACATTACTTTAAACCCATAATGCCCATATCGGGTCCTGAATGCCGTCTTCGGAATATCTACCTCCCTTACCCAAACTTGATGATAACCTGACCGCAAGTCTATCTTCGAAAAACACTTAGCACCTTGCAACTGGTCAAATAGATCGTCAATCCTGGGGAGGGGATACCTGTTCTTTATTGTCACTTTATTTAGTTGCCTATAATCAATACACATCCACAGTGACCCATCCTTTTTCCTCACAAATAGTACAGGTGCTCCCCAAGGTAATGTACTAGGCTTGATGAAGCCTTTTTCTAACAAGTCTCTCAGTTGCTCCTTTAATTCCTTCAACTCCGCAGGTCCCATTCTATAAGGGGGATAAGATATGGGTTGGGTATCTGGCAGTACATCTATAGTGAATTCTATCTCCCGTTCTAGAGGAAGACCTGGAAGTTCATCTGGGAATACATCTGGGAATTCATTAACTACTGGGACTGATGGAATAGCCTGTACCTCTGCTTTTATATCATGCACTCGAACCAAATGATAAATATAACCTTTTCTAACTATCTTCTTTGCCTTAAGGTATAAAATAAACTTACCCTTCGGCGATGCTGTATTCCCTCTCCACCTTATAATCGGCTCTCCTGGAAACCGAAATCAAATTATCTTTTCTCTACAATCAACATTAGCATAACAAAAAGCCAACCAAACCATACCCATAATAACATCAAACTTGATCATGTATAACACTATCAGATTTGCTATGGTATGACGACAATATATAATCACTAAACAATTTCTATATACTTGCTTAGCTATGACAGAATCTCCTATCGGTGTAGCTACCTCAAATATTTCTATCAACTCAGGTTCTATTCCGATTCTACTAGCAACAAAGGGGGATATATATGATAAGGTGGAGCCTGGATCTATCAATGCATATACGTCCCGAGAGAAAATCAATAATATATCTGTAATCACATTCTGTGACACCTCCTGATCCCGCCTACTAGCCAAAGCAAATATGCAGTTCAAAGGACCGCTAGAACTAGAAGCCCTGCCACGGCCTCTACCACGGCCTGCTGGTGTTTGAATACCCTGCCCCATAGGGTGCATAACTACAGAAGAAGATGAATCAACAACCGATCCTGTAGGCAGAGTCATACCACCTCCATAAGGACACTCTCTCATTATATGGCCTTGACGGCCGCAAGAAAAACAAGCACCTGTAGCAAGATGACATTCCCCAAAATGGGGCCTACCACACCTAGAACACCGAGGCAAAGTCCGCCTCGACTGACTCGAACCCCTGTTCATCTGTGAACCTGAATCATTGGAGCTCTGACCAGCTCCTGAATATCCTGTGCGGTCGAATCTCCTACACATGAGCTGTGGGGGTTCACTCTGTGCTAGCTGGAAAGAATATCTAACATGTTGTTGAAGCTGCCCGTCTCGAAACTCACCAGGATAACCCGCCGATCTAGCCCTTTTATACTGGCCTCTATTATGATCTCTATCTAGTTGACGTCCCCTATGCCGATCCTCTACCCCCTGTGCGTATGCCTGTACTCGAGCAATATCCATACTTGGCTGAAGAGACACTGCCATACAACAATCAATCAAATAACAATCCAGTCATATCACATAACGATGCACCCTATCTACCATATCTGTTACAATAGTAGGCGCATATCTAGCCAACGAATCAAACTCAAGACTATACTCTCGAACGCTCCTGCCGTTCTGCCTCAAATGTAAGAACCTATCAACTCTAGCTCGCCTCATCTCTGGAAGCAAGAAGTGGCCAAGAAAGGCCTCTACAAACTCATCCCATACCGCTGGAGGAGCACCCTCGCCCCTAGATAACTCCAAAGACTCAAACCAATTAACAGCTACATAACGTAATCGATAAGAAGCCAACTTAACAGACTCAGTCTCAGAAGCCTTGATTATCCTCAATGTACGCTGCATCTGCCGAATAAACTCCTGTGGATCATCCTCGGGCTTTGACCCAAAAAACTCTGGAGGATTACAACTTAATAAGTCACGAGCCCTCAAACTATCGGATCTGTCCACTTGGTCAACCTCTAGTCCATGCCTGTGAGCCTGCCGTGCCACTAATCTGGTGAGCAACTGAACGGCATCTCTCATAGCCCTATCCTTTGCCCCTGGCTGAGGAGCTGGAGGCTCAGGTGCTGGGGCCTCGGGAGCTGGCAATGGTGCTGCCCCTTGAACTGGAGCTGTTATTGCTGCTCTAAGCTCCTCTGGAGGTGGTAGTGTAGCAGAGCTCGCCGACTGGACAACAATCTCAGGTATAGACTGGGCATGGGCCCTAGTAACTCTCCGAGTCAGACTAGTATCTCCTGCTACCGATTTTCTCTTCTAGGCAGCTGTCGCTTTCCTCGGAGGGATATCTGAAACATAATAATTCGTTAGAGAAGGATTATCCTGATAATATAGTTCTATTGCACGATCTAGAGTAAGAAGAAAAAGTGACATCCTAAATGTCCTGTAGCTTTCTGTTTATAGATGCGGTGCACAACACACCGATAAAAGAGACTCTACTAGACATGGTCTGTAGACACTCCAAGGATGAACTGCTCTGATACCATTTTTGTCACGATCCAACCCGACTAGCCGTGACTAGTATCCGAGCTGGACACTCATATACAAACCTGCTAGATATAATCAGACTGAAACTAAGGACAGTATGGAAATTTGTAAAGGCAAGCTATAGAATCATAACGTCATATATCAAAATGAACATGTCTCCTAAGGAGTCACCACTAACTAAAACATAACAAAATACGAAAGCCAACAAGGCTGCCACTATATAAGGGAATATTCAAAACGAGCCATATCGATATAGCTGACCAAAACCTATATACAACCCACAAATGTCTACAGACCTCTAAGAGTATAATAGTGAAATATGATGGGACATGCCTCGCCGTAGCCCTGGATATGCATAAGTCTATATTAGAGGATCTATACCAAAATGACTCAGGCTCCGGAACAATGGAGCTCTCCAAATAGTTGAGTAGAAGTCCTACGCCGGAGGATCAGCAAACTAGGCGTCTGTACCTGCGGGCATGGAACGCAGCCCCCGAAGAAAGGGGATCAGTACGAAAATTGTACTGAGTATATAAAGCATGAAGTACAATAATAAAAAAAAGATCATGACTGAGAAAAAGATGAAAGGAGACAAGTATGATAATCAAAGATACCAATGCACTTGTGCCTTGTGAGATGAGAGTCATGCATATCTATATAATATACCGTACCCGGCCCATTATGGGACTCGGTGAATGAAGTCATATACATATATACCGTACCCGACCCTCTAGTGAGGGACTCGGTGAATGAAGTCATATACATATATACCGTACTCGGCCCTCTAGTGAGGGACTCGGTGAATTATGCAATGAAACTGTGCACGAATAGAATATCAGAAGTAACTATATACAAGTTAAATCATAATCCGAGACTCTATAAAATAATTAGAATGAACCAACACCAGAGAATCAAAGACAACTATCATGTCAAGTACCACTGAGAACTAGAATTCAATGGAATTACGTACGTTCATCCGCCCGTTTTATGTATTTCATGCTAAAAAAAAAAGGGTACCTTTACATACCTAAAGTATGAAAATTCCGTATAATATTTCTGGCGAAGATTGCACCGTACTCTTTTTAGAAGCTTGAAATTTGCTTCGACAGAATTTTGCTTCTTGTTCTAGCGCTTGAACCCAAAATGGATTCAATTTAAATGTCAAATTTTATTCCAACGTTGTTGAAGCTGCTTTCTGTTTTTAGCTTTTGAAAAACGTTGAAGTTACTTTCTGTCTCTAGCTTCTGGAAATGGAATTGAATAAAAGGTTAAAGTTACTTTATAAGACTTAATCTTAAGTCAAATGTTTGAATTGAACTTAAAGACTTATTGTCTTTTTTTGGATCAGATTATTACAAGTCTTGTTAAGACTTGTCTTTAGGTTACATTATACATAGACACCTATCACACTTTAATGACTCATCTTTCCTAGTTTGTGGCCTTGTGCCACATGTCTTTTGGGCATAATTAAATAAGTTTTATTCACTTATTAGTTAACTAGGTAATGTTCGGTTATCCGGTAATTAATCAATTACCACAAATTACTTAAAATTATATTTATTTTTAAAATACTTCATATATACTTTATATATTATAGTACCGTGATCATATGGTACCTTGCATGATACTAGTTCATAATTATCGGGTATTATCGTGCGACCCATATTTTCCAAATTGGTCACTTTCTACGAAACTCATTTTCGTTAATCCGTATACCTCTTTCTCCTTCATAACACTTATTTATCGCTTGTTATAAATAACGTAAATACGTTAATGTCAAGATGATCTCATCCCCGATTCCACGTTGGTTAACCGGAGATAAATCTCTTAACGTACGAAAATGCGAGATGTAACAGCGGGTTGTCTCGAGAGATGCAGCTTACCTAAATCTCTATATCATCCATGCTGCTACGTCCATTAGGCCACTAGAGGTACATGTACAACAAAAATGCAAAGCAAGTGTAGCATGAGTACAAAAACAAAACGTACTCAGTAAGTATCCCGCCTAATGTGACGACCCGACCCGTTGTCTCATGAGTCACCCCTCCGTTTCCCCCATTTTATGCTTCTTCACGTTTCATTATCAATATTTGGTATGTTATAGTTGATTCGGATTAGTTTTGGTAGAAATGAGGCACTTAGCCTCTTTAAGGAAGGCTTAAGTTGGAAAAGTCAACCGGACGTTGACTTATGAGTTATAGGGCTCGGATGTGATTTTCGGTAATTCGGTTAGTTTTGGGGGATGATTTGTGACTTAGGAGTGCGATCTTAATTGGTTTTGGAGGTCCGGTGTAGAATTAGACTTGAATTGGCGAAGTTAGTATTTTGGCGAATTCCGGTTGGTAGGTGAGTTTTTGATCCGGAGGTCGGAATGGAATTTCGAGAGTTGCAGTAGTTCCGTTAGGTGATTTTGGATGTGTGTGCAAAATTTCAGGTCATTCGAAGGTGTTTTGGTTGGGTTTTTGATCGAATGCATATTTCGAAAGTTTTGAAGAAACTTAAGCTTGAATCCGATGAGAATTGATGATTTTAGTGTTGTTTGATGTGTTTTGATGATTGAAACAAGTTTATATGATGTTTTGGGATATGTTGGTGCTTTTGGTTGAGGTCCCGGAGGCCTCGGGGTGATTTCGGATGGCTAAACGGGATGTTTTGAACTTAGAATTGCTGCAGAAAATGCACAGCAGTTGTAGACCAAAATTGGTCTTCGCGTTCGCAGGGATTGGTCCTCGTTCGCGAAGGGGTGAGTTTCCAGTGCATCGCATGTCCTGCCAAGTTTATTCATCGCGTTCGCGACAATGGGGTCCGCGTTTGCGTAGGAGGAGCGGCATGTGCATCGCGTTCGCGTAGGAGTGGGACGCGTTCGCATAGTTGGAGATCCTGAAGCATCGCGTTCGCGGACTGGGAGCCGCGTTCGCGTAGAGTAATTTTCTGGTCAATAATTTTTGTTCATCGCGAATGCTGGGGTGTTGACCGCTTTCGCGTAGGATAAAAACTGGGCATACATAAAGGTTTTTATATAATTTCATCCGCGAAGCTTGGTCTATTTTCCTCCATTGTTGAGCACCTTAAGAGCTTTTTAGTAGAAATTGAAGAGGGTTTCGACGGGAATCGATTGGAGGTGAGTCCTATGGCCTAGAAACACCATTTTATTTAAGAATCAACCTGTAAATTCATGAAAATTTGGATAAAATTGGAAGAACTAGGGCTTGATTTTTGAAATAAAATTTGGGATTTGAAGGGGCATTTGAGCTCTGATTTTGGTAACTTTGATATGTATGAACTCGTGGCGAGACGAGGAATCCGGTGATGCGAATTTCATAATTTTTCGAGAAGTAGGCCCGGGGCTCAGGTTTTGCCAACTTCGTGATTTTTGAGATTTTTCGAGTCCTTTCGACTGGGTTATGATTCATTAGCCTATTGTGATGTATTCCTTGTGGTTTTGATCAGATTCGACGCACGACGAGGTCAATTCGAGGGGCAAAGGCGTCGCGAGCTAGATATTTCACCGGTTCGAGGTGAGTAATGATTATAAATGATATCCTGAGGGTTTGAAACCCCGAACTTGCACCCATAGTGCTATATTGAGGTGACTTGCATGCCGGATAGAGAGCGTGGGGTAGAGCACCATTGGAGATTGTGACTTGGTCCGTCCCGGTTGTTGATTTTACCGCGTATTTCCCTATGACTTGTTGTCTTTTCACTATGACTTGGGCCTATTGCCATACTTGGGGCTTATTGCCGACTGTTTGAACTCCTTGTGAGCTATCATCACTGTTTTCCTTACTATTTAAAATATTATTTGAATTCAGTCCATTTGAATTACACTGTTTCATGAACTCAGCTATATTTTTACTCAACCTTGAGATTTTAACTGATATTGAACCATAGTTTGAGCTGAGCATTATTGTTTTACTGATTCCTGAGGGGCTTATGATTATTTTTGGACTGATTGAGGCCGAGGGCCATATGTGAGGATATGTTGAGTGATGTGAGGAGGCTTTCAGGCCTCGAGGGTATTGCGAGGAGGCTTTCAGGCCTCGAGTGTATTGTAAGGTGGCTTTCAGGCCTCGAGTGTATTGCAAGGAGGCTTTCAGGCCTCGAGTGTATTGTGAGGAGGCTTTCAGGCCTCGAGTGTATTGTGAGAAGGCTTTCAGGCCTCATATTGATATGTACAGGCTTTCAGGCCTTATTATGATAACGCTTGGGCTGTAGGATCCCTTCCGAGTCTGCACACCCACAGTGAGCGCGGGTACCCATGTGATGTGATACTGAGCCCGAGGGGCTGATATTTTTCCGAGTGATGTGATACCGAGCCCGAGGGGCTGATACTGTTCTGAGCAATTGATATTGAGCCCGAGGGGCTGGTACTATTTTTTAGATGTGCCCGAGGGGCGAACTTTTATGTGCTCATCTTGCATATTTAATTGCCTTTTTACTGCCATACTGTGGTACTTGTGCCTGAGGGGCAGATTTTCCGTGCTTATCAGCACTAACTGTTTTGAAATCGTTTTCGTAATTATTGAAAAGGCCATTTTCAAAAGAGATTTGAATTGAGCCAAAGCATTTCTAAAGATATCATAGATTTCAGTATTTTTCTAAGAAAATTGTACCCGTCTTCTATACAGCATGTTGGTTGCTTTACGTGATTCCTTGTTGCTCAGTTATTATTTACTTTATTACTCACTGTGTTGGAGTACTCACTTTACTCCCTGCACCTCGCGTGCAGTTGTAGGTATTTATTCACCCGGTAGCGGGTATTGACCACGTGGAGGCAGAGTTGTAAAGGTTTTAGCGAGGTGACTGCCAGCGTTCGCAACACCACAGTCCATTTATGTTCTTCATTATTATTACTCGGTGTATTTCTAGACTGTAAAGTGGGGATTTCATTCTTATAGATGCTCGTGACTTGTGACATGCCGGTCGGGCTGTATTGGGTTGTAATTACATTAATTAATATCATTAATTTATATTCGAACTGTTATATAACTGATTAATTGTTTGGGACGTGACAAGTTGGTATCAGAGCCTAGGTTACTAGGTCTCACGAGTCATGAGCAGGTGTAGTAGAGTCTCGTGGATCGGTACGGAGACGTCTGTATTTATCCTCGAGAGGCTGCAGAACCCTTAGGAAAACTTCACATTCTTGAATTCTTATCGTGCGTCCTTGATTCAGCTTGAAAAGAAACTCTTGAAATTCCTTCCACACGTCTGTGTGCGCATTTGAGCACTCAATATTATATGCACCTTGATGGTTTGTGATTCCCCCGATCGAGGGGCGAGATGTGATCTCTGTGAGCTCGATGTTGGGCTAGTCTGGAGGACTTGAGGCCGGATCCTTACCTATGGCTTGAGCACCGAGGTGCTAATTGTGTGAGCAGGTGATAATAACTTATATGTTTGATATTGTCCCTATTAGCCGGAATGGCGGTTGGATATCCATGTGATGAGTATGTTAGTACTACGAGATGTATTTATATGACTTGGTAATGACGAAGAAGTCTGCTGGATAATAGATGAACTATTAAGTGATTCGATTCCTATTGTGATTTGATGTGTAGCCCGAATTATGGGCGCGTGAAGAATATATATATTTTTTTGTGTCTCCTAGGTTGGGAGCGAAGTGCCCTACATGTGGCGAAATGAGTTCAGACCCAGGAAGACTAAATGACTGTGTAATGTGTATGATGGTGGAAGGTATGCAGAAATGTTAAATTGAGGCGAAGCAGGTGGGTTATCTCCTGCGGAGTGTTCTTAAGTGGTACGATCCCTTGTGTGTATGTTCGAAGATCTCATGTGTAACTGAAGGGTACGTGTGGAAATTTGAAAATTCGAGTCGCTTAAGAGAGTGGACTCAACTGATGTG
>MU743812.1:314441-335946 GCA_026770625.1 Nicotiana glauca | reverse complement strand
TACTGTTCTGAGTGATGTGATACTGAGCCCGACGGGTTGATACTGTTCTGAGCGATTGATATTGAGCCCGAGGGGCTGGTACTGTTTTTGAGATGTGCCCGAGGGGCGGACTTTTATGTGCTCATCTTGCATATTTAATTGCCTTTTTACCTGCTATACTGTGGTACTTGTGCCCGAGGGGCTGATTTTCCGTGCTTATCAGCACTAACTGTTTTGAAATCATTTTTGTAATTATTGAAAAGACCATTTTCAAAAGCGATTTGAATTGAGCCAAGGCATTTCTAAAGATATTATAGATTTTAGTATTTTTCTAAGAAAATTGTACCTGGCTTCTATACAGCATGTTGGTTGCTTTACGTGATTCATTGCTGCTCAATTATTATTTACCTTTATTACTGACTGTGTTGGAGTACTCACTTTACTCCCTGCACCTCGCGTGCAGTTGCAGGTACTTATTCACCCGGTAGCGGGTATTGGCCGTATAGAGGCAGAGTTGTAAAGGTTTTAGCGAGGTGACTGCCAGTGTTCGCAGCACCACAGTCTATTTATGTTCTTCATTATTATTACTCAGTGTATTTCTAGAATGTAAAGTGGGGATTTCATTCTTATAGATGCTCATGACTTGTGACACCCCGGTCGGGCTGTATTGGGTTGTAATTACATTGACTAATATCATTAATTTATATTCGAACTGTTATATAACTGATTAACTGCTTTAAGTGGTGTTCTGAAATGATCTGGCTGGCCTTGTCTTCACGAGAGGCGCCATCACGACCGGAGCGGGGTTTGGGTCGTGACACCTAACCTTGAAGAAGTAGTGACGAGAGGTCGACTTCGACACTTACTAATGGTTCAATAATATCATTACAATAAAGAAGTGAATGAGTATGAAACATGGCAATTATATGTAATAAGCATGTATAAAACACATAGTAACATCCCCCTTCTTCTTTATTTTACTCAAGTTTTCAGCTAACAAGTTCCCTCCGTAACTGGAGCAAGAATATAGATATTGTGAATTTCCTTAAAGAAGTTGTCATAATTCAAAACAGGGAAAAATCCCCCAGGTTCACGCACGATTCCATGAGAATAGATTATATATATATATATATATATAGGAAATGCCGAAGAGTACGGTCTGATCCAACATAAAAGTAAATTGTGCACTGCCGAGGGTCGAACAATAGATGCATCTATTAACCTACCGAAGCGATCGGCCCACTCCCATGAGAGTAGTAGAAGTAAATACCCCGCTCGCGAAACATACGTGTGACGCGGTCAAATATAGATTTAAGGAATTTTCCCGCTCACGAATCATACATGCGACGCAGTCAAATATAAATTTATTAATAAATCAAAATCCTTTTCTTGATCCTTTTCAAAAAATAGAGACAATTTGACGTGAAGCTTTTAGGGTAATTTTTTCCGCTCGCGAAACAAACATGCGACGCGGTTTCACATAGATTCCTTAAGTTATTATAAGGTTCCTCAATTCTTTTCCAAAATACTAAGTTTACTGGAAACACTAAAAATCTTAAATTCCTTTCAACACAATTATTACGCAACCTGAATCTTATTTCATCTCAAAGCAAGAAATAATCATAAATAAATAATAATATCAACAAGGCATGATGTAGCTTAAAAACTACCCGGACATAGGCATAATAGTAACTATGTATGGACTCTCGTCACCTCGTGCATACATAGCCCCCACAAATAGGAGCAGATATTTAATTACTTCACATATGGGGTTAATTCCCTCTTACAAGATTAGAAAGGAGACTCACCTTGCTCGAAAATCACATAACCGGCATTCTACGCCCTTCCGAACTCAAATCGATGCCGATGCTCCCAAAACCAATTAATGGGAAAATAAATGAAAATATACCCTAATAATTATAACAATTCAATTTATATAAATTCCCAACTCCGCATTGAAAAGTTGACAATCGCCCTCGGGCCCACGTGCCTGGATTCCGAAATTTTTCGAAGATAAACTTTATCCATAACCTCACGACCTCAAATATATAATTTACTCTCAATTTCATGCCCAAATTCGTGGTCAAAATTCAAGATTACCAATTTTTAGGTTTTCTACCAAAACCCCAAGTTTTCACTAATTATCCATGAATTTCCATGTTAAAATATAATATATATATATATATATATATATATAATATCCAAGTATTTAACTTGCAATATGTGGGAATCACTTACCTTGATTTGGATGATGAAGATGGGGCTCCAAAATCGCTCCTAGTTGGCTCCCATGGAGGAAATAATATGAAATGAGCGAAACCCATTTTTGCAAACTTATGCACTGCCTAGGCGATCCTTCTTCACGTTCGCGAGTGCCCCATCGCGTTCACGATGAACAAAATTCTCAAAAGTCATTTCCAAATTCTTCTCAGACAGCCTCTAGTATAATGGCCATAACTTATGATACAAAATTTCAAATGTCAGTTGGTAATGTTTTGAAAACTAGACACTAAGATCTAGAACTTACATGTTTTGGGCTTCTCCCAATTCCATGTAGATTTTGAGATATAAGCTTCCATAGTCAGCCCTGTGCAACACAAATTTCTTCTTCATCTTCCCGGACAGCCTGTAGTATACCATCCATAATGTTTGGTAAATATATCCAAATGATAAATGGTTTAACTTTTGGAAAACTAGACACAAAGAGCTACAACTGTTATTTTTGAAACATCTCCAAATTCTTTATAGATTGCGTGATATGAGCCTCCAAAGTCAGACATGTGTAACAGAGATTTTCTTCTTCGCAAATGCGAAGAACAAAATCCCTGAAGCTAAATCCTTCTCCGCGAACGCGAAGAAAAACACCAGACACCAGCATCAGCTATAGCAAAACAACCCGAAATGATCCGAAACCACCCCAAAACACACTTGAGCCCTCGGGACCCCATCCAATCATACCAACCACTCCCATAACATAGCACAGACCTTCTCAAGGCCTCAAATCACATCAAACAACGCTAAAATCATGAATCGCACTCCAATTCAAGCTTCATGAACTTTAGAATTTCAAACTTCTACATTCGATTGAAACCTATCAAATCAAGTCCGATTGACCTCAAATTTTTCACACAAGTCATATTCGATATTACAGACCTATCCAACTTCCGAAATCGAAATCCGACTCCAATATCAAAAAGTCCACTTCCGGTCAAACTTCTCAAAAACCTTCAAATTTCAAACTTCAGCCAAATGACTCCAAAATGACCTACGGACCTCCAAATCCACTTTCGATCGCACTTCGAATACCAGAATCACCATACGGAGCTATTCCCAAACTGAAAATCCCAAACGAACATCGTTAACATTGAAATGCACTTCATCCCAAATTTATGAAATTCACCCAAAAATGCTAACTTCCACAATATGCGCCGAAACACTCCCGGATCATCTAAAATCCGATCCGGACATATGCCCAAGTCCAAAATTATCATATAAACATACTGGAACTTTCAAATCCAGATTCTGAGGTCGTTTAATCAAAAATCTAATCTTAGTCAATTCTTCCAACTTCAAGCTTTTGAAATGAGAATTTATATTCCATATCCAATTCGAACTTCCCGAATTTTGATTTCGACCATATATACAAGTTATAATACCTGAAGTGAAGCTTCTCATGGCCTCAAACCTTTGAACGACGCGCTAGAGCTTAAAACGTCAGGCTAGGTCATTACAGTCTAGGTTTACATCATGCCTTGTTGATATTAATGTCGATTTATGTTTATTGTTTGTCTTGAGAAGAAGCAAGATTTAGGTTGAGCAATAATTGTCATGAAAGAATTGAAATTTGAAGAATTTATGATTTAAAATGTTCCATTTGAACTTCGTAATTTCGAAAAGATTTTGGGGAAGGAAAAAATTCGTTAATTCACTGGTAATCATTATATTTTTCACTAACCAGAAAATTAAACCTCATCAAATGCTAACTTCTGCCAGTAATGAAGTCCTCGAAGAAAAACTTATTTCGCCCACGATCTTAGCAAATATTGGTATATATTCACTCCATAACTGCCGGTTTATAATCGTTTCAAAATTAATCTATAACATCTTATGCATTATTCTTATATATTTGCAACATATAACATTTATACACCCTAATCTAATTGTATAGGTGTGGAAAGACAAGGATTACGAGCCCAATGCATAACTAATGGTGTAAATATTCTTAAATACTATAATTATTTGCTACTAATAGTGCAAAAATGTTGTTTTACTTCTGTTTTTTGGGGATAAAATCTTGACAACAATATCTTTATAGTTTGCTTACATAGAGTTTTAGACTATTTTACATTTTCATTGTAGCCTTCGAAATTAGTATTGTAAATTTTCATTTTTGTAAAACCATTTTCTTAGTTTAATTTTAGTAGTCAGATATTTAGAAAAGCTTGCACTGTAAATTTCGATAAGATACTTTACCTATATAGGTTATACATAAATAAAAAGTCTTTAGATGACTAAAAACCCTTACATGACAAAATTAGAGAGAAAAAACATAAAAAAAGTGTTAATAACAAGATGGATTAAAATATTATCTTTAAATTAAGTAGGAACGAAAGGCAAGATGACTTAATTATGCAAAAGTCTGAAAAAATATTATGTTTGTAATAATCAATATCACTTGGGACCAATATTTGCATCTAAAATACAATCACTAATTTATACTATTATCTAAAATAATTAATATATATAATTTAAGAGCAACATCTGACGGGATTCAAAGGCCTAATTTATAAGTATAACAATAACAACAATCCAAAAGAATCCCACAAGGCCTAATTATAAAAGTGCAAATATATATATATATGTGTGTGTGTGTGATATTTTTATTTAGATTTTCTTTTCTATTCTAACATTTTTTATACATGTATCTTATATTGTTTTATTTTTTAGTGTTATGAAAATGTGCTCTTTTAGCGCGAAGCGCAAGCTATTTAACGAGTTATACATAAAAGTGGGATGCCAACAAAATCGAGGACCGCACATGCTATTTTTATTTAAGTTGATGATGGCAGGAGAAATGTCGAAGAGGACCGCTGAAGTGAAGATCTTCGTTGTCGTCATGCTACTTTTCCACGTAGAAAATAAATAAAAATACTTTTACTACAAGTTACCACAACCATATATATATATATATATATTTTCTAACAACCATTATATTAACATCGTAAGAAAAAGTTTATAGTAGTAAAAGTTTGCTAACCATTGAGCTCAGTTTTGTATGGGTCAAATTCTGACCCATAGAAAGAGGTGCTATTAGAAGCAGTTTAGCCGAGGTTGATCAATGACTGATAGATTTACCGTTGAGCAGTCAATTATGACCGAGGTCAAATGCCAAGAATAACAGTAGCGGCCAGTTTTGTAATAAGATATTTGGAAGAATATCCCGTTGAATATTTTCTGTACTTGTACTTTAAGGTCTGATTAGGAGCATGTCCTATATAAATAAAAAGAGAGAGAAGGTGAAAGGGATGTATTATTGATTTTGATAAGAACTCTCTTGAAAAGTTGACTCTCTAGATAAATACAAACAATACATTTCTAAAGAGATTCAATTTGATGTTGATTCCATACTTTTCGCATCAAATCCAAGAAAGTCTTCAATATTCTTGTAGTTGTTTTTCATACATCATTGTTAAAAGGAAGAATCATCCACCATTCAATATTGGGTGAATCATTCTCCTTATTTATATTTAGTACCATTTATTGTTATTTAATGTTTGTTATTCTCATCCCATTATTGACCTTGAACATTTAATACATACTGCATTAAATTTGTTCCAACATTGTCCTACGCAACCCCCATAGACCAATTTTAGATCTGAAGTTATTATTTTTAGCTAGGAATAATCCCTTATCTTTTAAATTGATTAGTTTAACCAAAGGTTCATATTTTTTGGTCAAACAATTTGACGTCATCTGTGGGGATTTTCTAGTTAAAATTTTATTTTCTTCTAGATCTATAACCAACAAAAAAAAACGCAAAAGCATACACTTTCTAACATGACAGGTAACAGAGAAGAAAGGAGGAAGGCAGTAGCCGACCTCACCACCAACCTCCTTAACACCATCAACGAGGTCTCTGAAACGGAGGGTGAGGACATAACACCAAATGCCTCTCCCAGGCGAAATGAGTCACCCCCTATGGCGGTATTATAACGTCCCATGGTATAGGAGCTTCTAAATCCACAACGGAAGAGGCGCCACCAACGGTGAAAAAATTGCTCGAAGCTTGGCTAATGGATACGTTGACTAGATTCCTTGACAAACCCACTCAAATGGCGATCGGAGAGGGTGCAAGGACCTGCGTGCCACTAACAGCAGTCGAACAGCACGACCCTCCTCCGCTCGCAGCACGTATCACTCACAATGCTAATGATGTAGGTAATGACGCCCTTACAACCATCTTAAGGAGAATGGAAGAGATGGATAATGAAAACAAAATGCTCTGAGACCAAATAAAATAACATCAAGAAAGGGTGGAAAAAATACCAGGTGACCCGAAACTCTTACAAAAAACAGACGCCGGTCGGTTCGTCGAGCAGTCGTACAGTGATGAAGCCGCACCACATGCCATACATAAAACCTTCCAAATGCCTCCGTATCTAAAAATATACGATGGTATGATAGACCCTGAGGATCATGTGACTCACTATGTCACTACAGTAAAAGGAAACGACTTTACCAAAGAGCAAGTATCCTCCATAATATTGAAAAAGTTTGGTGAAACCCTTACTGGGGGTGCATTAACTTGGTATTCACAGCTGCCCGCGCGCTCCATTGAGACATTCGAAGAGATGGCCGACAAGTTTGTGACAGACTATGCCGGAGCTAAGAAAGTAGAGGCGAGAAAGAACGATATATTTGCCATCGAACAGCAAATATCCTCACTCGATTCAACCGTGTAAGGATGACCTTACCTAACGTGTCAGAAGGAATGGCTGCAGTAACTTTCCAGAACAGGTTGAACAGAAGCGGTTCGAGGGCAACCCAGAAAGTTACTGAGTCGACTCATGAAATATCCTCTGACCACTTGGGACGAAATACATAATGCTTATTGTGCCGAAGTCCGAGCTGACGAAGATGACCTAAATGGGCCAACTCGACGATTGAACTCAGTACAAGCCAAACCCAGGAAAGAGCGGAGAAGCGATAATAGAAGAGATCATACAGGTCCACAACCCAATCGAGAAAGGCATCATCCATATGTCAGAGGCGCCGTAATGTCACCTCCCCACCACGATGAAGGCCTATCCAGGCTAAGAACAGGGACTCACCAAAGCTAGAGAGGTATGGCTCCTTTACTATTTGCTCACAATTTCGGTGTTTCACCCTTAGAATAGTCTACGCACTAGAAAAGCTCGGTCCAACAGTGAAGAGGCCGCAGAAGATGAGGTCTGACCCAAATACCAGGAAGTTGAAAGCCCTCTGTGAATTCCACCAAGAACGGGGTCATAAAATCGAGGACTGCATTGCCCTAAGGCAAGAGGTCATGAACATGATTCACCCAGGGCACTTAAATGAACTGTTAAGCGATCGAAAAAGGTCCAATTTTGCTCAAGGACGCGAACATCATTCGGGCCCACCAAAACCACCTTCTCTAACTCGAACCATTCAAATGATTATTGGAGGGGGCGATGGTGCATTGACCAACAACGTAAAGTTCACAACCACCCACAAGCTCAAACGGTCGATCACTCATGAACATTATGACGAACTCAGAGAAAGTATCATCTTTGATACATCGAATACCCACAGTTTGGTTTTTCCTTACTATAATTCTTTGATTATCACTTTACACATATTAGATACAGATGTGAAACGTATTGTGGTAGATGAATGGAGTTTTGCATTATCCACCCTCGAGTACTTACAAAGATGAAACTTGAGGACAAGATAGTGCCACGCTGCATCACATTAACCAGTTTTAACAATGCAGTGGAACGGATATCTGGAGAAATCAAACTCCCTGTCCTAGCCGACGGTGTCACGCTGGACACCACATTCCACATCATGGATCAGGATACAATGTACAACGCTATAATAGGTCGGACTTGGATACATGCCATGAAGGCCATCCCATCCAGCTTGTACCAATTCATCAAATTTCCCACCCTCTAGGGAGTATAATGAATCCTAGGAGAACAACGTACTTTCCGAGAATGCTATCGCATCACCCAGGATTGTACATACACCCAACAAATGAAGGGCAAGCCAAAGAAATATAGCAATCAGCAGGGTCGAGGTCGAACGGTAATGAAAGGAAGAACATAAACAAAGACCCAAAATCATAGAAGCCACGGGATCAACTGTAGACGACCTCGATCCTGTCCAACTTGATGATAACAACCACAACATGAAAGTCTACATTGGCCATAAGCTTTAGGAACCAGTTAAATTCCGTTATTTCTTAACTAATAATGCAGACTTGATTGCCTTTTCCCATATAGACATGTCGGGTAACCCAAAGGAGATAGCAACGCACAAGCTGAACGTCGATCCATTTTACCCCCTAGTAAGACAAATTAGGCGGAAGTTTAATTCTGCAATAAACGATGCAGTCCACGAGGAGGTAGAAAAGCTGCAGTAAAATGGCTCCATCAGGGAGTAAAAATACCCCCAATGGGTCGCTAACGTGGTCATCGTGAAAAAGAAGAACGAAAAATGGTGGATGTGCGTGGACTTCACAGAATTGAACAAAACCTGCCCAAAAGACTCATTTCTACAACCCGATATTGACCAGCTCATTAACACAACGATCGGGCACGAGTTGCTAAGCTTCTTAGATGCATACTCGGGTTATAACTAGATCCACATGGAAGAGGAGGACCAGGAGAAGACCACCTTCATCACCCACTAGGGAACATATTGTTATAGGGTGATGTCTTTCGGATTGAAAAACGCAGGGGTAACATATCAGAGGTTGGTGATAAAAATGTTCAAAGACCAACTAAGTAAAACCATGGAGGTCTACATAGATGATATTTTGGTCAAGCCAAAAAGGAAAGAGCATCACATCGACTATCTGAAAAAAGTCTTCAATATACATAGGCGATACGAAATAAAATAGAACCCTAAATAGTGCGCATTCGGCGTGACCTCAGGGAATTCCTAATCTTCCTAGTATCAATAAGGAATCGAGGTCAACCCTGACCAAATCAAAACTATAGAAGGTATACCGGAGAACTTAACTAATTAGAAACATGTTCAATGGCTGATCGGTCACATAGCCACCCTTTAAAGATTCATCTCACGGTCTTCCGACAAATGCCACAAGTTCTTTGGCATACTAAAAAAGACAACGGTCTCCAACGGACCTTTGAGTGCGTCGACGCTCTAAAAGAGCTAAAGGCATACCTATCATCACCCCTGCTGCTCTCTAAAGCAGAACTCGAAGAACGCCTTATCGTGTACCTGGTCGTGTTCGATGTGGCGGTTAGTGTAGTCCTAGTCTAAGAAAACAAAGGTACGCAATCTCCCATCTATTACATCAGCAAAACCTTTGTTGATACCAAGATGAGGTACCCACACCTCGAAAAATTGGCTATGGCTTTGGTCGTAGCTTCACAAAATCTTAGACCCTACTTCGAGTACCACCCTATCTCGGTAGTCATGACTTTTCCCCTGAGAAATATTTTGCATAAGCACGAGTTATCGGGCAGATTTGGCCAAATGGGTAATAGAATTAAGCGAACATGATATCACCTATCAACCACGAATGGCGATAACATCGCAAGTGCTGCCGACTTCGTCACTGACTTCAGCACAAAAATGAAGCCTGAAGTCGAAACACAAGCCGCCAACACCTCTCCTTAAATACATGACCTATGGGTTTTATACACCGATGGCGCCTCTAATACGTCAGGGTCTAGACTTGGACTCGTACTCGAGGTCCCAAATGGTGAAGTTATTCGCTAGTCCATAAGATGCCCTGACATGACTAACAACGAGGTCGAATATGAGGTCGTGATTGAAGGATTAAGGCTAGTAATCAAGTATGCAGCAATGCGAGTCTTCCTATGTTGCCACTCTTAACTCATCGTCAACCAAGTCACAGGACTTTCCAAATCAAAGAGCAAAGACAAAAGTATCAGGCCGCGATCTGCAAGTTGTTGCCTGAATTTGATGAATGCCAACTCGACCAGATCCCTCGGGCACAAAATATAGAAGCGGACAACCTCACCAAACTAGCGGCGACCACTAAAAACATCATTAGAAAAGGGAACGTGGTCACTCTCATCTACTCATCGATCGATCAAATCGAGGTAAGAACTATAAACCTAACTTGTGACTGGCGCAATCGTATTGTTACATACTTGCAGGATGGCGTGCTCCCAGACAATAAAAAAGAAGCCAAAAAGCTTAAAATGCAGGCGTTCATATTCATCGTCATAAACAACAACCTATACAAAAGGACATATGGCGGCCCCCAAGCAAAATGATTAGGGCCAAACTAGACAACGCATTCTAAAAAAAGTCCATGAAGGCCACTGCGGAGCTCATTTCGGCAATCGAGCTCTGATGAGATGTCTCATATGAGCGGGCTACTACTGGCCAACCATGAAAAAAGAGGTCGCTGACTTCATGAGAAAATGCAAAAAATGCCCATATGATCCGCTAAGCGGGTGAGCCTCCACTCTATCACCTAACTTTGGCCTTTCATCAAATGGGGGATGGACATCGTCGGCCCTCTCCCAGCAGGGCGAGGAAATGTACAATAGTTTTAACTGACTATTTTTCCAAATAGGTGAAAGTAGGTGCGTTCACGCAAATACGCGTACAAGAAGTGATCGCCTTCATATGGAAGAATATTGTGTGCCGCTTCGAACTCACTAAAGAGATCAATTGTTACAATGGACCTCAATTTACCGGGAAAAATATCGTTGAGTTCGTCAAGAAATGGCATATCAAAAGAATACTCTCCACCCCATACCATCCTACGGTCAATGGGCAAGTGGAGTCCTCCAACAAATTAATACTGAACATCATGAAGAAAAAGCTCGAGAACGCCAAGGGACTGTGGCCGGAACTGCTGCCAGAACTGCTATGGGCATACCACACAGCGCTAAAAACGAGCTAAGGAGAAATACCCTACTCATTAGTCTATAAAATTGATACAGTAATACAAGTTAAGGTCATAGACCCATCTCTGAGATACTCCCAGGAGAGCGGGTCAAGAAACGACGAAAGCAGAAGGTAGGACCTCGACGAAGTCAAAGAACGAAGAGATATGCTTACATAAGGATGATCGCCCAAATACAATAAGCAGAATGCTAGTACAACAAAAAATCTAATGTCGGACAACTCCAAGTTGGGGACTACGTACTCAAGACCAAAACACAGAAAATTAATGACCCTCGAGAAGGAAAACTGGGAACGAATTAGGATGGACCATACAAAATTACGGCAACAGCAAACAAAGGGTCATTCCAACTAAAACGATGGAAGGAAAACAACTACCAAACAAGTGGAACATCGACCACCTCAAGTACTTTAACTTCTAAGGAAAAATATTCTCTAAGCCGCTCTTTTTCCCTCACCTGAGTTTTGTTCCAATGGCGACAAGGAGGACATTTCAAGCTAAAGTACGAATAGATGAAGACACAGACTGATTAGTTCATTGCTCAACCTCTCAATACTTCTACAGGTAGACCAATGAAGAGACTAAATAGACTGGGATTGGAATGCCAGCCCGAAAAACATGTAAATTTCTCCAAATTTATATAAGCAAAGCACACATACATGAAGTTTGCCACGTTTTTGCTGAAACAACAATGCATCACATTCGACCTTGTTCGAATTAATTAAAGTGACATTTGACCTCGCTCGAATTAACTCACATTCAACATCGTTCAAATTAATTAAAGGGACATTCGACCATGCTGGAATTAACTCATATTCGACCTCGTTCGAATTAACTCACATTCGACCTCGTTCAAATTAATTAAAGTGACATTCGACCTCGCTCGAATTAACTCACATTCGACCTCGTTCAAATTTAATAAAGCGACATACTACCTCGTTCGAATTAATTAAAGTGACATTCGACCTCGCTCGTATTAATTAAAGTGATACATTTGACCTCACTCAAATTAACTCACGTTCGACCTCGTTCAAATTAACTCACATTCGACCTCATCTGAATTAACACTCACCTGCCTCGGCCATGGCCAAAATCAAAATTATTACGATAAAGGCGACCAAATGATAGAAGCACACAACCAAACAAAAAAATGATTTATAGACGAACAAGCAAAATAATATTTCATACTTCACAAAATTATATCCTTTATAAGGCCTAAGCAGATGCCCACAAAATGTGCACAAAATTACAAAAAAAAAACTATTCACCACCCGCCCAGCAATGTCATCTCCACCGTTGCCTTGAGGATATTCATCCTCTTACCAAGCTTCCTGCTCGAGCCCATCCAATTCCTCTTCCTCCTCCTCGTCGCCAGTCCTCGGAGTAGCTGGGTAAAAACCACGGGCGATCCAAGTTGCACACGCCATAACACGAGCATCCTCAAAATCAGCCTCAGAAACTCTCCCCGTCATCATCAAATTCTTGAATATGTCCAGTTAGGCCTTGTCATGGATCCACATCACGTACAAGTCCCGCAGAACATCGGGTTAATCAGAACTGTGAGGGGAGGGCGGCTGAGCCAACAATTGTATATTCTCAGCCTCGAAAGCAGCAATCTGATCACCAAGGTTCGAGACCTCTTTCTCCATCCCCCCAATCCGCTCATAAAGTCGTGCCTCCCTGAGCGTGGCCGTGTCCATATCATTCGCTCATTTAAATCGGAGGACGCGGATCGAATCCTTCAATGTCGCCACCTTTGCCAAAGCCACCAATCGAGCCGACTCGAACTTCTTCAATTCTGCTGTCTTCTCGATGACTTCATCACTCAAAGCATCAGCCCTTATCATTCACTGCTCGAGCTCGGCCCGTAAAGATACCACTTGGGTCTGGAGATTCGTGCACTCAGCCTCAACTCCCTTGCTCACTTCGAGCTCTTCTTTTTTTTCCCTAAGCGCCCCCCAAAAATCTCTACATTTATTGATGACCTTCATAAGCTCATCATCTTTTGCTTCAGCTCGTCTTTGATATCTTGGAAATTCCCACTCGCACCAAACTTCCTGCAGATCTCGCGGTACTTGTTGAAGTACTCACGGTACTTCATTTCCATTTTCTTGAAAGTAGCTATGCGGATCTCCTCTTGGTGAGCACTCTCAATCTCCAAGATGATGGTCTATAAAAAAAATAGACAAAAGAGTCAATCTAAAAAGAAAATGGAGGGGAGGAAAAGATGCAACGCATAGAAACTAGGAAGATCGGAAAGTTTACCCTCAAGGCAAGGTCGGCTATGCCCGATGATAAGGCAGTATCATTGAACGTCGCCAAGGTCCTGCTTTCTGCATTAGAACATAGAGGACCTAAGGAGGGGACTACATCCTCCATGTTTACCAAACGGTCACGGTCCATGGGGATTGCGATGGTAAGAGAACACCCCTCCAACCTCACCTCCACCCTATTAAATCCTTCATTATACCTCCACAGCTCCTCGGGGTCAATGCCTGAACCGATTTCATAACTGTCCTAGACAACACCTTTTGCTCTCTCCTCGGCCGACGAAAGAATGCTGACCAGCCCCGAGGATGATGGCTTGTCCATTAGTATAAAATCAGCATCCGTAGATCACCCTCCATCCTCAACCGTGACCTCGAGCAAAAGGAACATCTACAACCCTGGTAGACACCAAAGCTGCAGTCGATAGATCTACATCACCCTCTGATGCGGCAACAGTCAGCTCCCGATGGTCCCTTGTAGATTTTGCAACTCTAACTGCCCCGTCGCCAACATCCACCTTCCCCCTCTTCAATGGAGCTAAATCCTCCTCGCTCGGTGACGACTCATCAATCAAATATAGCAAGGCGGGGAGCGAAGTCTCCATTGATTAGGTCGCTGACGGTTGACTAGGTCCGCATAATACCGGGGGCTGAGAAGAAGAGTGTGATTTGCATGTTTTGAGGCCTTCAAAACCTCATTTTATTTCTCCTAAATTTGCGTGCACAGTCCGTGCGTGTTTACAAAAAGCTTTTATGTTGAAAGTTGATAAAAATAATATTTTTTGCCTTTAAAAGTTGATTTAGTTTACTTTGGTCAATATTTTGGATAACGGACCTGAACTCATGTTTTGAAAGTCCCAGTGGGTCCATATCAAAATATGGGACCTGGGCGTTTACCCGAAATTGAATTCCGAGGTCCCTAGCTCGAGAAATAAATTTTTGATGAAAATTGAAAGACTGAAAATGAAATGGTTTTAAGAATTTGGTTAATGTTTGATCTTGTTGTTATTGGGCTCATATTTTAGTTTCGGATCCCGATACAGGTTTAAAATAATATTTATACATTATCTATGAATTTTGGTGAGAAACAGAACTGATTTGACGTGATTCGGACATCCGGTTGTGAAAATAGAAATTTCAAAGTGTTCTTAAGAATTTCTTGTGATTTGGTGTTAAATTCGTAGTTCTAGGTGTTATTTTGGCGATTTGATTGGACGAGAAAGTTCGTATGATGTTTTAAGACTTGTGTGCATGTTTGGTTTGGTATCCCGAGGGCTTGAGTGAGTTTCGGACACGCTACGAAGTGAAGTGGAACTTAAACATTGCTGATATCTGCAATTTTTGGGAATTGGCCTCTTGAGATCAGGATTCGCATTTGCGAGCATGACAGCTTCGCATTTGTGAGCTACTCATCAAAAATGCGAAGGGTAGTTGGGCCAGGCAGTCCTCACATTTGCAAGAAAATCTTCGCATTTGCGAAGTTGTTCTGGGGAAGGGGTTCTTCGCAATTGTGAAGAAGGTGGTCGCAATTGCGATCACAATTCCGCATTTGCGAACAATAAGTTTGCATTTCCGACAGAAGCAAAAATGTGGCAGGTTCGCATTTGCGATACTTTTCTCGTACTTGCGAGCTTCCCAATTACGAAGCTCTGGTCGCAAATGCGACATCTGCAACTGTGTAAAAGGGACTTAAACATGATTTTTGATTCATTTCCCAAAATTTCAAAAGCTAAACCACAAGAGGCGATTTTTCAAAGACCATTTCTTCCCCAAATTATAGGTAAGTGATTCTAAAGTAGTTTTTTTCAATCTTTCACTTCATTTTACAAGATTTCAACCTAGAATCTAAGATTTTCATGTTGGAATTAGGGATTATTGGTAGAAACTAGGGATTTTAAAATTTGGAAATTTAGACCTCAAACTGAGGTCGAGTTCCAAAACCAATTGTATATCCGGGCTCGGGAGTGAATGGATAATCGAATTTTGGTTCGAATTTCAGGTTTGGACCAAGATGCCTGGGTGTTGACTTTTTCAAAATTGGCCTAAATTGAATTCCTTACTATCGTGGGTAGTTCCTAAGGCTTAAATTGAATCGTTTGGTTGGTAATTTGCTAGATTCTATTGGTCCGGAGGCTTGTGCAAAGGAAAAAGTTGTGATTGAGCTTTGAGTTTGTCCATGGGATCGAAGTAAGTGTTATGTCTAACTTTGACTCGAGGGATTAGGAATCCTTGACTTAATTTCTATGTGAAAATCCATGTGAGTGGCGTATAGGTGAGGTGATGAATAGCTATTCACCACCAATTTATCTGTTTTGCCTGTTTTCTTTCCGTTCTTATTATATTGTCTTCCCCGCCTTAACTACTACATGCTTTATTAGTGTTTCCATGATATGGTAGAATTGGGTTGCGCGCCGCAACAAGAGAAATAAGGGTAATATATTGAGGAGGAATAATGGTGAATTGCTATTATACGGTGGGATCGGGTTGCACGCTGCAACAGGAGGAATAAGGGTGGATTGATATGGAGTAATAGGGATGAATATTCATATTGATACTGATATATGGTAGGATCGGGATGCGCGCTGCATCAATTTATGTGTTTAGGTATCTTTCTTCTACTGTGTAAGTTATTCGGTAGCTTTGCATTTCACTTAAGGATTTGTTATAGCTGGATACTGATAAGACACTTGAGTTAGGTATTCATTCCTTGCAAGTTACTGTTTTATTTCGTTCCTTCCTTCTTTCTGCTTTTATATACACTGTATGCAGGTTATATTGTAATTGCCCCGCCATAGCCTCGTCACTACTTTGTCGAGTTTAGGCTCGGGGCTTACCAGTATATGGGGTCGGTTGTACCGATACTGCACTCTGCACTTTCTGTGCAGATTACGGAGCATGTAGTGGCTGATTGAGAGGTTGCTTCAGGTAACACAGTTTGGAGACCCATGGTAGTCCTGCTGGCGTCCGCAGGTCCTAGCGTCCCCTTCTACATCTCTATATTATTTTTTTTCTATATTTTGCAAAAAAGTTGTAATTTCTTTCAGACTGATGTTTGTAGAAAATCATAGTGTGTTCGTGAGTTGTGACACTAGAGTACTAGGTATAAGTATTTTATTTATTTATATATATATACATACATATACATCTTTACATCTAGTTCGCTTATTTCATTGCATGTTCATAGATAATTACTAAAAATAGAGAGAAATGGCTAAATAATCTCTAAAGTTGGCTTGCTTGGAAAGTGTGATGTTAGGCGTTATCACGATAGCGACAGTTGGAATTTTGGCTCATGACAAAGAGGTCGGCTGAGAGGATTGATCCGTAGTTGTAGCATGGGAAGACCCCGTCACGACACCCGCTAGGCGGAATACGCGAGCAGGAGCCCTTGTCCTCCTCGATGCTCTTAGACCTAGCAAAAAAAACAAGGTTTTAAGTCAAACCCTATGATAAAAAAAAAGGAAAGGACAACCTAAAGGTCGAAGCAACAAAATACAAGCGAGCAACTCACCAGTCGCTGAAGGCATGGGCCCAAATTTCTTGTAGAAAGTTGGCCATTCACGGATCCCTACCATATGGGGCAAGAACTGACTGACCCAGTCATGAATGTCGGCAAGTAATGGAGGGGGATCTTTCTCGGTTGAACAAAAAAAAAATAGAAAATAGAGCGATTACGCTACCACCAAAATAAGCGAAATAAACAGTCGACGAAGGTACTTACGATCATAGTTCCACTCTTCGGGAAATCCGTTAGGTTTGCCACTACGTTCTCGGTCTTAATGTAGAAAAAGTTAACCAAAACTGATAATTCGCCTTATCGTCCATTTTCACCCACAAAACTTTTGCCCCAACGGTGGTGAAAGTGTAACATCATCGTCCTATGGAAACTAGGCGCGTAGAGATGTAGTAGATGGCGAATAGAGATCCCGCGGCTAGCCAGTTCCGCGCACTTTGTCAGCATGAGGATAATCTTATATATGTAAGGGGAAGGCTAGGCTAGGCGGATGTCGTAGTAACGGCAGAACTCCTCCGCCAATGAGGGAAGGGGAAGCAAATAGCCCACAAGGAACGGATACGCATAGAATGTGCAATATCCAGGGCGGTGAACATGTACTACATCGCGATCGGCCGAGACTAGGTCGGTGTGGGCCGGGATTCTGAAATTGGCCTTAAAGTCAGCAAGGATAGAATTGTCCATTTCAGTTTCTATGGGCTCAAGATCATCCTCGGGCCGCTTTGTGAAGTCTGACCTAGCCTTCTCCTTGCGAGGGATAATCTCATCTACGGTGGGAAAACTCTCATCCTCTGCAACAATGGCAGCCCCATCGTCATGAGAGGGGTTGCTCACTGCCAATGGAATCGGGTCAGAGGTACCTCCGGAAGTGGAAGATGCACAAACCATATTTGGTTGTTTATATGCGAGAGAATTAGAACACAGAACGGGTAAGAGTAGCAAAAATTACGAAAACCAGGGAGAACTGGACTATGAAAATGGAGACAACGAAATCGAGAATAACGGAGAAGAAGAAAGATATAGAGGTTCGAATACTTGGAAGCACGAAGGATCAAGAAGAAGATTTGCCAATCATCACTGCACAAATATCGAAATGGCAGGGGCGCGGGAAACGACGTAATGCATCAGGAAAATGCGTAATAATGATGCATGATGTCATGACGTCATTCTGAACTGACGTAACGGTAAGGTTGTGGCTCACAAAGAGCCATGTTATCACCTCGCCATGAGTGTTACTACTCGATCTGCCCACCTAAAATCTCCCAACTACGACTAAGCGAAGTCCGCTCATCCAGGGCGTCTGAGGGAAGACCACGATAAGCGGAGGGACTAACTGTATATGTCAAAAATCTGACTATGGATATTCAGCATGAAGAGGTGCTATTAGAAGCAGTTTAGCCGAGATCGACCAATGACTAATAGATTCACCGCCGAGTAGTCAATCATGGCCATGGTCAAATGCCAAGAGTAACAATAACGGCTAGTTTTGTAATAGGATATTTGAGAGAATATTCCATTGAATATTCTTTATACTTGTATTTTTAGGTTGATTAGGAGCATGTCCCATATAAATAGAAAGAGAGAGAAGGTGAAAGGTATGTATTATTGATTTTGATAAGAACTCTCTTGAAAAGTTAACTCATAGATACAAACACTACATTACCTCGTTCAATATTTGGTGAATCATTCTCCTTATTTATATTTAGTGTCATTTATTGTTATTTAATGCTTGTTATTTTCATCCCATTATTGACTTTGGACATTTAATACATATTGCATTAAATTTGTTCCAACACTGTCCTACGCAACTCCCGTAGGCCGATTTTAGATATACTGTTATTATTTTTAACTAGGATTAATCCATTATCTTTTTAATTGATAGTTTAATCAAAGATTCATATTTTTTGGACAAACAAGTTTTCCAATGCAGAGAATCTCTCTGCCACATTATATATAGGAGTCCATATTCCGAAAACTAATAAGTATATGATATGCCCGAGAAAAGGAAAAGAATCTACGAAGCTCACGTTTAGCGTCTTAATTTTCATCTTTTAGCGTTCTTCACTTCGAATAATTGTCATTTCCATAATCTAATTTTTATCATAGTCTCTATTTCAAAATATTTTCTAGGCATTTTGGAAATTACCATAATTTAATCGAAGTTGAAAAGAATATTTGAAAGTCAAGAATACTCCTTAATCAAAATTTCAATATGTCGAAAATATTCTAAATAATAAAGTTTAGTATTTACAAATACTAATGACCAAACAAGTTTTTGCATAACTTCAATATTGTTTGTGGTCATAAGTGGCGTTTTCTCAATAAGAAATTGATGTTGGAACAATAAGGCCCAGTGCTTTTACCAAAATAGATTTGGAATTTATTTTCAAAACTCATGTTTGACTATAAATTTTGTTTATATTTTGGTCAAATCCCAAATCTTGAATCCCAAAATCAGCTATTGAGCTGATTTTGAGCCAAAATCCCAAAACTTGGGAATTATATAGTACATATTTTTCCAAAATAAAGTTGGAAAATATGTTTTGAAAACGTATGTCCAAACACTTTTTCATTTTCAAATCAAACTTCATTCAAATTAGATTTTTAAAAATAAATTTAGGATATATGGTCAAACGTCATCTAAGAGATTCTGCAGGCTTTTTCTCTTTTCGATTTTCTCGCCAGTTCAATTTCTTAATGAACAAATTGTGTTCTGTCTCAAGTTGTGTTGCTATTTTAAAACTTTATAGTACAAATTTAACTAATTTTTTAATTAAGTCCATCCATTTATGCTTTCACTTTCATAATAGTAGAGGGATTGGTACTGATATCTACCTCGTATATTAATTGTAATTAAAGAAAATAGTTCAGGTGTTTTATTAGAACTCAACGGGTAAAAAGCACGATGACTCTTTGCTAAGACGAAAACATCACACTTAAAATATAAACAAAAAGTTTAAAGGAGGTGAACATAAACCTAACCTACCAATCCTAATAGTGATTACACAAGTATCTTGCTAAAGATGGTTTAACTAGTCAACAAAGATTTAGTGGGGATGGTTTAGTAGGATAACTAACTAGCTACCAAAGATATAGGACTCCTCCATTTGCTAAGATACGTAAAAGATGTACATATGAAGCATTCTTATTGTATAATAATGCGATGAATAAGAGTGTCAAGGTTCTTCACTAGAGCAGAATTTGTAACGACCCAAAGGGTCATCACCCGTTTTTCCATTCGTTCTGCGCTTCCGAGGCTTTGAAAATCTCACTTTTATTTATCTCGATTTACGTACACGGTCCGGGCATGTAGCCTAAAGGCTTAAATATGAATTCTGTGTGAAAAATGATGAATTTTGATATTAATATGGTTAAAGTTGACTTCGGTCAATTTTTTTGGTAAACGGATCCGGACCCGTGATTTGACGGTCCCGGAGGGTCCGTAGAAAAATATGGGACTTGGGCGTATGCCCGGAATCGAATTTTCGAGGTCCCAGGCCCGAGGAAAGAATTTTTCCATGAAATTATTTTCTGAAAATGTTTATGGAAAAATAAAAAATGAAATTTGATCAAAAAGTGATGGTATCGGGCTCGTATTTTGGTTCCGACGCCCGGTGCAAGTCTTAAATATGTGTTAGGTGCTATCTGTAAAGTTTGGTTGAAAACGGACGTCGTAAGACGTGTTTCGGACTATAAGTTCCAAATTTGAAAGTTTATGAATCTTAGAAGAAAATCATGTGTTTTGGGGCTTGATTCTATGTATATGATGTTATTTTAGCGATTTGATCGCACGAGTAAGTCCGTAGGATATTTTTGAGGTTGTGTGCATGTTTGGTTTGGAGCCCCGAGGGCTCGGATGAGTTTTGGATAGGCATCGGATTGCATTTTCTCATTTTTTGAAAATCTGGTATGCTAGCTTCTGTCATTTTTGCAAATGCGAACATTGAATCACAATTGCGAAGCTGGGGATTTTTGCATAGGATCGCAAATGCGATCCATTTGTTCACAAATGCGAACCAGGGAATTTCCGGGCACTGTCGCAAATGCGAGGGGTGGCCGATCGCAAATGCGAAAACTGGCCATGTGGTAAGGGTTCGCAAATACGAACCTCAGCTTCGCAATTCCCATAGTTGGTTGCGAATCCCAGTTCGCAATTCCCATATCAGAGACCTGCATTGTTCATACTTAGACGAATTTTCACCTTATTTTTCATATCTCTCAAACTCAAACACCCATTGGCGATTTTTCAAGAACCCTTCCTCTTCCAATCCATTTGTAAGTTGATTTTCACTTAATTTCTTCAATGTTTAACATCATTTATCATGTTTTCATCTTAAAATCAAGGTTTTTCATGGGTGAAAATGAGGATTTTGGGTAGAACCTAGGTTTTCTTAAAATTGGGGATTTGGATCTCAATTTGAGGTCCGATTTCAAAACAAATCATAGATATGAACTCGTGGGGGAATGGGTAACCGGGTTTTGGTTCGAACCTCGGGTTTTGACCACGTGGGTCTGGGGGCATTTTGGAAATTTTGAGTAAAACTTTGAAAAATTCATTTTTATGGATTCAAGTTGATTCAATTAGCATTTGTTGATACATTCAAGCAA
>MU743812.1:301519-313857 GCA_026770625.1 Nicotiana glauca | reverse complement strand
GAAATGGGAGCGAGTGGTACGCCTACCACGTGATATTATGAAATGGGAGCGAGTGGTACGCCTACCACATGATATTGTGAAATGGGAGCGAGTGATACGCCTACCACGTGATATTATGAGAGTGGTATGCCTACCATGTGATATTATGAAATGGGAGTGAGTGGTACGCCTATCACGTGATATTATGAAATGGGATCGAGTGGTACGCCTACCATGTAATATATTGAGAAATGGGGTCGAGTTGCACGCCTGCAACGAGAGGAGATTGAAACAAGTGGAAGTAGTTTGTTTTCCCTTATTCTGTGTTAGAAGAAATCAGATGTAGTTTCCTTGTTATTCTTGATATTTCGTTTTATCTGTTACCCCTTAAGCATGTTCCCCTCCTAGTATTAATTGTTTACTTTCCGCTATTACTTTGTTGCACTTGTATATATATCTGCACAGGTTTATTCGGTAGTCTGGTCTAGCCTCGTCACTACTTCGCCGGGGTTAGGCCAGGCACTTACCAGCACATGGGGTCGATTGTGTTGATGCTACACTCTGTGCATCTTTTTGCACAGATCCAGGTGCAGGAGCAGCATTTGAGTAGCAGTAGCATTTTGGGAGCGAGCTTCCAGTCCAGGGACATTCAAGGTAGCATTGCTGACGTCCGCAGGCCCGGAGTCCTTTCTATTCCATCCAGATTGTTATTATTGTACCGTAGTAGACAGTTCTATGCTTCATTCGAACCTTGTATTTAGCATTCTCTAGACGTCCGTGAGTATTATGACACTAATCTTGGGTAGATGATTGTTAAATTTCCGTGTTTCTTTCAATAAATAATATTTGAGACTTCCGCTTTATTGTTAAATGCTTTATTATTGTTAATATTGTCAATGTTCGCTAAAAAGGTATTTGATAATTGGCTTGCCTAGCTTTCATTAGTAGGCGCCATCACGATTTCCGAGAGTGGAAAATCCGGATCGTGAGATATATATATATATATATATATATATATATTCTGGTCTAGTGAAGAACCTTGATATCTGATTTCACTTTGATAGTTTAACATTAAACTACAAGATGCTGTGGACAGGGAAAATTAAGCTAGCAGACTATGAATTTCATTTATTCATAGTACAAGAAATATTTACATAATTATGTCATTTAAAAGTATGTGTTCCCGTAAGTTGATAATTTGAAAAAGATAATGTGAACTATATTTAAATCGATCAATTTATAGTGAACATAAATTTTTTTATATCATTATTAGTTAATACAACAACAATATATTGTGTCTCAACAACAAGTACTTAAGTTGTGGTTGGTTGATATGAATCATCACTTTCAATGTCACTTCATTTATAGGCTCATCTCATGAGTCAAATATTATATAAAAATAAAATTTGACAAAAAGGAAAAAGTATCTCTAACGCTAGAGATTCTTTACATTTTAGTAATGACTTATAAATCTCTAACAAGATTTAACTCCTAAGAGATGTTAGACTTAAAGAAAATGTATATCAGCTAAATGGTGTCGCTTATATATTTTTTCTAGTGTTTCTCATTTTTTGTTAAGTTTGCGCGTTATTAAGAAAAAAAAATTTCATGTGATTTTAGAGGCAGCTCAACCCTAAAGCCACTAAAGCAGTGGCTTTCGGCTCCCATAAAATTAAGGCACCAAATTTACTCAAATTATATATAATATAAATAATTATGTATTTATTATTAGTGATAAATAAATTAGTTTTAATCATTTATTTTTAATTTTTAAAGTTTATACTAAAAATTGTAGATTATTAAATTTGTATTTTTTCGTATTTTTTATTATTCTTTTTTTTGTTACCTCACGCATGGTGGATGAGCTCAACTTTTTAATCTGTCTAACTCACTTCAACTTGAATCAATTTTGTTTATAACTATAATTTTGTAGAATCTTCTTCTATTCTTTAAGTGTTTTTAGATAATTTTTCAATCTTAAGCTAATGAAATTATCAAATGATTAGATATGGAAAAATATTTTTGAACCTTAAATGTTTTTTGAGGCCTCTTTTTAAATTTTTGCTTTAGGCCACATATAGTGTTGAACCGCCTCAGATCTACTTAAGTTATATCATCTCATTATAAGACTTTTATTATATCATTATTTAATTAATGAAACCTTAAATTCTATAGGAGAAATATTTGATCGTATTCAAATTATAACTAAAACTTTTTCGCTGTACTTATATATATACCTCCATTGAATGCAAAGGAAACCATAAATATGCACTTATTACTTTGATATATGCATCTATTGAGAGAGAGAAAAAAAAAGCTTGGGCCAAAAGAGAAAACTCTCTACCATGTAAAAACACTGCTTACCAACGCTAGAACACAACTACTGCTACCTTACACTTTCTCAGAAACACCACAGACCATGGCCGATTCCCTCACACAAACAGATTAAAGTAATCAAATTTCAGAACCATATGATTTAGGATCCATGCAAATCTTCTTTCTACAAGCTCTACTAAGCGAGAAACATCTTCTACCTTTTTTATCAACCAACCTAATTCACTCCTTAAACAATCTAGACCTAACTGATGAATTACTTCATAATACTACTGACGAGGACTTATTCATACCAATTTCCTCAACTAATAAGTCTCGTATATATGAGTCATGGAAGTACTTTGTTATAGTTAAGCTCTTTGGTAAAAGAATTACGCACCAAATAATGTATGATAAGCTTATGAATCTATGAAAACCTACAGAGGTGCTTCCTCTAATTGATCTAGGTTCTGATTTTTTCCTCATTAAGTTCCAAAAAGAGGAAAATATGATCAAAGCTTTACATAGAGGTCCTTGGTTCATACTTAGTCATTTCCTAAATGTACGAGGATGGGAGCCAAAGTTTAAAGCTTCATCCACTCAACTCACGTACTCAGCTATATGGGTCCGCATGCCAGAGTTACCTACTGAGTTTTATGATCTGAAAATACTCAGTATCAAAGTTAGGACGACTACTTAAGATTGATAATTGCACATCAACTACTATACTAGGAAGGTATGCTCGTATATGTATTGAAGTACCACTGGAGAAACCTTTAAAAACACATCTATAATTAGGTCTGCATAGACAGGTTCTTCTCTATGAAGGTTTGAACCTACTTTGTACGCACTGTGGCAAATTTGGACATCCAATTCTTAATTGTCCTGAGATCATTATGGTACCTAAGGAGCAAGAACAAATCGAGAGTCAACAAGACGTGATTAAACTAAATTCTACTACACAGTCGAATGATAATGAGTGGAAAACAGTAGTTTTTGCTAAGACGAATTTTCAACAATCCAAACAAGCACAACTAGGAAAGGAACAGGCAGCTGCAAGGGCGGCTACAGAGGTGCTAGAGGCGGCGCGACCACTACTAGGTAAGTCTGCTAACCCTACACTACCTATTTTGGGCGGGGTCAACTTACAAGGGCAAGGGAATTTGAATCAACCCAATATGAAATTACACAATCAATTTAATATGTTTCTCAATACTGGCCCTTTAGACTCCGACCACAACCCTTTCAGCAATGGCCCAATAGTTGACGACTTAGAAAACATGCCTCTCTCAACACAACAATTAAGCGGTACTCAGTTCTTTAACCATGGAAAAAGGCCGGCCATATCAACCAATCAATTTATTCCTAAGGCTAACGCTTTAGCTCCTCAATCACCATCTTTGATTAACTCTCACACGTCTTTCCAAGAATGCATGCCACATACTAAAAAGATGCCAGGTAACCAAGCCTTTATACACCAAAACCAATTAAACATAGACAAATCGGTAGAAACTAGCCCTACACTAGACACATCGACTCCGATCATTAATAGTACAGTACCAACTTTGCATGCTACAGTAAATTTTGTTCCTTCTCAATCTAAACTTCCTCAAAACCAAGGTAAACAAAATGATGATTTAGCATATGAGGGCCATCGTGATCAATCCTCTACTTTATCTATTCAAACCTCAAATGCGTATTCTATCTCATCTCAAACTCAAAACACTCCAACTCAAAACCCTCTTACTGGTATAACTTTTGCTTCACAGCAACACCAAGTTTCCTTAAAAAATGTAGAGGCCAACGTTTATAGGGATGAGTCGAAACATAAGAACCAGCAACCAATTCTTCCACTCACTTTGTCTCACGATGACTGGTCCTCAGTTACCTCAGAGCTCCTCACCTCTGATTTACACATCTCAAGTGATGACAAACGATCTCCCTCTTCAATCTTGGCTAGAAATGGGGTTGCAGGGTTATGCACTGATATTTACCCTACAACTCAACAACCAAGAGGTGGTGCTGTTGATCCAAAATCCAACACATTTAGCGGAGATAGTAACGAAGGGAATGAGGTTGGGAATGGAGGCTTTCAATATGAACCAATGGTATACAACACAGACCCCTCTCTCGATGGACCAACAAGCTTCAACTTCCACACAACAACCATGGTCACATCAAATGGCTTAGATGAGTCTTGCGGGAACAAACTGTAAGTCTCTTGCCCTTCTACCCACCCCACCACATGGGCCATATATTTTCGCCGTGGTTTCAATCACTGGACACATTCAATCCCCTTTCCCCTTATTCCAGTCCTCTTAGTCCCTTAGAGAGTCTTACTCCACCAAACAGTCCAGTCCACTCTCCACCTCCATCTCCACAACAACTAGACAGCGAGACAAGAAAGGAGTTGATAGCAATTCTTGCAGAGATGAGGGAGACAAGAACATAATTTTTGTGGTTAAAAGGAATTCAGTTTTACAACCTAAAAGAACAGTTCGAAAAAAAGTTTATTCTAAAGTGTCTACCGGAAATGGTAACATGCAGTCTCAATTTTCGACCAACCACCAATCCCAAAGTAGGAAAGTATGCTATGGTGATCATACCAATACTTCTTCAGCTTCCATTGAGTTTGGATCCTCCAGTGACTCAGAATCCTTTATCGCAACCCAGGAACCCTAATTCATACATGAATTTTCTAGTTTGGAATTGTAGGGGTTCTCACAATCCAAAGTTTAAGAGACATTTTAGGTCTTTATTAGACAACCATAGACCTTCTCTTGCTATCCTGCTTGAAACTCACATGCATGATCATGAGAGGCTATGTGAAGAATTTAATTTTAGCAATATGGCTCAATCTCCTGCAAATAGGCTCATAGGAGGTTTAGTGGTACTTTGGAATGTTGATCTCATTAATGTAACTGCAATGAGAGTTGGGGTACAGGATATACACTGCCTTGTCCAGGTTAGCCTACAAAACCTACTTGAATTTTATCTGCTATTTACGCCAGTAGATTTTATCAATTACGTAATATGCTTTGGAAGAGTTTAATTAACTTGCATGTTAATAATGGACTACCTTGGTTAATAGGGGAAGATTTTAATGAAATCTTAGAAGCTAAGAAAAAGTTTGGGGGTCTACCCATTAAAAATAATAGATTGGATAAGGTTGCTAATTTTATGAATCGATGTAATCTTATTGATCTAGGTTTCCAGGGAAGTAGATTTACCTGGACTAATAAACAAAGTAATGGACGTATATTAGAAAGGCTTGATCGTTTTTTGGCCAACTATGACTAGCTATATTTATTCCCAAATTTCACAGTTATACATTTACCACGTACCCACTCTAATCATTGTCCCTTACTTATTAATTTGGAACCTACTCAACCACTTTATAATAGGTTATTTAGATTTGAAACTATGTGGACATCTCATCCCCAATTTTAAAAAATAGTTCATACTGCATGGGTGAATGATGTTCCTTTATTAGATACTACCGAAAATTTTAAGAGAATAGTTACACGTTGAAATTATAATAATTTTGGTAACATTTTTGAACGAAAAAGGAAATTACTCGCTAGACTAGCAGGTTTACAGTCTTCAGTACATTATCTTACTAGTGTTTTCTTGCACAATTTAGAAACACAATTAACTTTGGAATATAGTCATCTTCTTCGTTCGGAACAGGAATTTTGGCAATTAAAATCTAGAATAAATTGGCTAAAGGAAGGGAATGCGAAACATTAGATTTTATCATCTATCCACTCTTTATAGATGCCGTAGAAATAAAATAACTGCTCTATAAGATAATGGTGGAAATTGAGTAGACTCTACTACTGATAGTCGTAACTTAATCATAAGCTACTACACTAACCTGTTTCATAGTGAACACTTATTCTCAAAAGACATTCTAAGCACTATTCCCAACTGTCATATCTCTTCTAATGATTTACTTAGGATGGAATTACCACTTTAGCAGGAAGAAATTCCTATAGCTTTGAATAGTTTTAAACCATACAAATCACCAGGATCTGATGGTTTGCATCCATTATTTTACCAAAAATATTGGAAAGAGGTAGGTGCTAAGGTCACTAATTTCTGTCAAAATATATTTAGGTCAAACACTATTCCTGCTAAGCTTAATAAGACTCTTCTTTGTCTTATCCCTAAGGTAAAACATCTTACACGAATCCAGCAGTTTAGGCCTATTAGCCGTTGTAATACTGTTTATAAATTAATTACTAAGATTATAGTTAATAGGTTGAAACCAATTATAAAAAATATTATAGGGCTAACTCAGACAAGTTTCCAACAAGGTAAAAGAGCTTTTGACAATGCCATTATCATACAAGAAGCTTTAAATTATCTTGCTAGAATGAAAAGAAAAGCCCCAGCCATGCTATTAAAGATTGATTTAGAAAAAGCGTTTGATAGAATAGAGTGGTCTTTTATAAGACATGCTTTACTTTACTTTAATATTCCTCATCAAATGATCTCTTTAATTATGTCGTGTGTGACAACTACATCTATATCTATTTTAATAAACGACTCCAGTACTCCATACTTTACACCTTCCAGAGGAATCCGCCTAGGAGATCCTTTATCCCCCTATTTGTTTATTATGTGTATGGAGTTATTATCTAGAAATATTTCGCAATCAGTGGACTACTTGAATTGGCAACCAATCCGGATTTCTAATAAGGGGCGATTATTATTACATCTTTTCTTCGCTGATGACATAATTTTATTTACTAAATTAACTACTAAGAGCTGCCATGCTATTATTGATGTTATCAATAATTTCTCGGAATACTCAGGACAAAAGATAAACTTTGACAAATCTAAGTTATTTTTTTCTAAGAACTGCAATGCTAATGATAAGAATTTTGCAATAAACTCCTTTAGTATGAAAGAAGGATCCTCTTTTGGAAAATATTTGGGATTTCCCATATTTCAAGGTAAGCCTACAAAGGAGGATTTCCAATTCTTGCTTGATAATTTCAAGAACAAATTAGCAGGCTGGAAGTCTAAATTTCTAACACTGGCAGAAAGAGCCACTTTAATAAAATCTACATTAAATCAACTTCCGAACCACATAATGCAATATATTCATATCCCTTCTAATATTCTCCATAAGTTGGATCATTATCAACAGAATTTTCTATGGGGTTCTACTTTGGAGAAAAAGAAATTGCATCTTGTTAAATGGATCGATGTTACTAAGCCAAGAAACATTGGTGGGTTAGGAATACAACAGCTAAGAAATAAGAACAATGCCTTACTAGCAAACTTAGCATGGAGATTATTTAACTCACCTAACACGATGTGGGCTAAATTGTTACTGGCCAAATATTTGCATACTTCTAATGGTGGAAAGAATTCCTTTATTTGGTCTACTATCATAGCTGGTTGGCATCTTTGCCAGTTAGATATAAAATAGAATATAGGAAGAGGCACACATATTAACCTATGGGAAGACCATGGATTGCACCCGGTATAACCATTAGATCAACTATTTACGGACCTTTACCTTTGGAATATCAAAATATGACTATTTAAGCCTTTATAGATAATGAGAGATGGGATTGGAAAAAAATTCCTTTTGACCTACCCAATAACGTTCGACTTCTAATCCAATCAGTTTATATTTCTTAATATAGCAATAAAGTTGATAGAATTACTTGGGGACTCACTCCTACTGGTATTTTCAGTACTAAGACTATGTATAATATCTTAGAAGCACAACATAATATTTCAATAATAACTTTTGTTGGCTACGACTGGATTTGGAAGTTACCTGTTCAGCCCAAGATTAAAGGGTTTATATGGCTGCTTTTCAAAGAAAGATTACTCGCTATGGGATATCTCAAATATTGTAACATCACTCAAGAGGCTACATGCCAATATTGCCATGAGACAGATGAAACCATTAAGCACCTTTTCTTAGAATGCATTAGTGCTAAAATATATTGGCAGGCTTTAGGGATTCTTGATTACATTACTTACTTATCTCATGTTTCTAATAATTCTAATTGGATCCATAAGCTTATAACCTATAGACACTTTAATGTTCCATACAAGATAAATCCACTCACATATCTTTCTTTAAGTTTATGGAATATTTGGTTGGCCAGAAATAATAACTGTTATAAGCATATTAAATCAACAACTTCCAAGAAGTTAACTACTCAGCAAGCTGCAGAATTTACTTATCTTATAGCTAACATGCACACTATTAGGAGAAAGAGACATCCTAATCTTAACTGGAATCCTCCTAAATGTCCTTACTATAAACTATTTACTGATGGTATCCATAATAATTGTAAATCTGGTATTGGTGGTGTAATACGAAATGCAAAGGCTGAATGGGTAACTGGATTTGCAGCACCAATTTCGTCAGATTCACCAACTACAGCGGAAACATATGCCTTAATGCAAGGACTTCAATTAGCTCTTGCTCGTAACCTACTTCCACTGGAAGTAGAAGTTGACTCAAAGGAGATACTAGGGTTACTTAACTCTAATAAGGACACACCTAACAATTTAATTTCGGACTGCAGGTACCTCCTGGATAGGTTGGGTAAGCCTACAGTAATGCATGCGTACAGAGAGCAGAATGGAGTTGTAGACATGCTAGCAAAGGAGGGCTGTAATTTTGACTTACAATCAACGGTGCACATTTTGAAGACAGCCCAGTTTTTGCAAGATCAATTTTTGAGCAGGACAAGAGTGTAGTGCAGGAACATATTTTAGATAACACTAGGCCTCACTCTAGTAACTATAATATTATAAATAGGGATGTTATTAGTACTAGTAACTCTATGGATTGTAGTAAAGCAGTTAGACGAACTATAACAACACTCAATGAAGGCGCATCGGAGATGCACTCCCCCACTGTACGCACTGTTTAATATAATACTCCCTCCGTTTCAATTTATGTGAACCTATTTCCTTTTTAGTCTGTGCCAAAAAGAATGACCCCTTTCCTTATTTGGAAACAATTTACCTTTATGCAATGATTTATAGCCACACAAAATAAAGGTACCTCATTTTACACCACAAGATCAAAAGTCTTCTCACTTTTCTTAAACTCCGTGCCCAGTCAAATGAGTTCACATAAATTAAAACGGAGGGAGTATAAGTTATCGGTTAAATAAAAAAAAAAAAAAGAAACCATAATGCAAACTTAGAGTGACAGCACACCAGAAAAAAGTGTGCTGAAACAAACTATCATGGGGGCTCTTCTGCAGCAAGACTGGAAACCCTAGAATTTTTCATTTTTTATTTTTTGACGAGTAAGCTTAACCAGAGTTGAGTTAGATTTTGACCATGAAGATGGGTTTGTGACCGTTTGAAAGGTAAAGAGCCACACATGTATACAAGTACAGGTACTGTCAATTACATGACAAAAGGCTTTTGCTTTACTGCTCAATTCCCTAAAACACTGTCTCCCATTCTTAACAAACACATTATGAAAATACTGTATAATACACTTATTCATATCATACATATATAAAAAGCATACCAAAACAGACGTTTAGCTCCTGTACACTTCATTCATAACACTAGCCACTCTCTCCACCGTCACTCTCATTTTATTTCTCTAGAAAACTTTCCTCTCTCACCTCCTTTACCAACCTCTTTTTCTTGAAAAAAGCAAAGGGACTACTGTGTATAATCTCTTCATTATTGCTTCAAGATCTTGTAACAAAATCATGGCTGCTTTTATGTTATGTTTGGTATTTTTCTTGGCTATCACTGGTCACTCAAGTAAGCTGTCACTTTTAACTTTGCCCCTCAACTTCTCTCTTTTTTCTGTATTTTTCACATTTTGCTTGAGATGGGTTTGGTTTAAAGATTCTGCAGACTTTTTTTTTTGAGCTGATTTTTTGTTAAATTTTGTTGTTGTAGGTGCTTCATACTGTGTTTGCAAGGGTGGGGTAGATGAAAAGATTCTTCAGGAGAACATAGATTATGCGTGTGGATCTGGAGCTGATTGTACTGCTATACATCAAGGTGGTGCTTGTTACAACCCTGATACTATCAAAGATCACTGCAGTTATGCTGTAAATAGCTATTATCAGAGGAAGGGTGGGTCTGGTGCTAGCTGTGACTTTAAGGGTACTGCTACTTTGAGCTCAAATGCACCATCTTGTAAGTTTAACTTTTTCTCTTCACTCATAACTCACTAATCCTTTATTTTGTTTCTTTAAAGATTTATTAACTTTTTTGTTTTGTTTTGTTTTTTTGAATCATCAGCCACTTCTGGATGTGTATATCAGTCCACTGCTGGGTATGTTTTCTAAGCTTATGGCATATTTGAAATTAGATCTGGCATTGCATAAGCATCTCTTCAATGTAGAAATCTTGCTAATATTTCCATTACTAAGCCTCTTTTTTCAATATACAGTTTTTCTATTTGGCTTTTCTAGACTTTATTTAGATTCCGCCTAAAGTTTTACCTTAAAAATAAAGGAAAGATTCTAACTGTTGTCTCCTGGCTGTATGATAATAATAGCTTCAATTTAAAGCTCAATTCTCAACTTCTTGGGTTTTGAAAAAAGGAAGAAAAAGGTTCTTTTTTTTGAGCGTATATATACACCTTATTGCAAGATTTGTAATCTTAAAAATAAAATTGGTGACTTGATTATGGAAGTTAAAACTGTGTCTTTGGGTGTGAAAAAGGTTTATAAATAAGAAAAGGTTGCAATTATTCATGCCTAAATGCAAAAGTGTAACTTGATTATGACACAATGGTCTATTGTTGTATAATTATAAGATTGCTGGTACTGTTTCTACTTAACCATAATCTTCCAATAGCCATTGTTAGTGTACCGTCACTATCAAGTCTTCATTTGTTGAGTTTGTTTCATTCATTATATGCGCATGTGAGCTGTCTTGATGTTGATATCATCCATCTTTTAATGTTCAATTCAATGAGTACGATGTACCTTTCTCTTTTGGTATAATGAAAATTTCATGTGTGTATCTACCATATCATTTAACATGTTTAAATCATGTTAGGTCCTTCATTTAAATTGTATCATGCAACTTGCCTTCTCATGTTCGGTTACTGTAACTTCTTATATACCAAATATTAGTTGTTTTGCAAGCCTAACTAGCACTACTACTACTTTTTTTAAATTAATATTTCAAACTATTAAAAACAAGAAATCATTACTACTAGTACTTTTTTTTCTTTCTAAAAAATACCCCATGATGGTGTTAATTAGTACTCCCTCTCCGATTTATGAGAAGCTATTTAACTGAGCGCGGAGTTTAAGACAAAATGAAACTTTTTAGAATTTGTGGTCCTAAACAATTTAAAATGGGATCCAGAGTATTTGTGTGTAAGTTTAAGCTTAACTGTTACCAAATTTAGAAAGGAATTATTTTTTTTGGAACAGACCAAAAATGAAAAAAAGGAAAAATGTTCGCATAAATTGAAAATGACGGAGTGACATTAAATGACATATTTAAAGAGAGTAAAGGGTAGTGTAGACAAGTTCTCTTAAAGGGTGTGCAAAAATCTAAAATAAAGAAAATATGAAACCCGAGGTAGTATTTTATAGCGGTTAATTGGTTGGAATGGCTATTTTTGTTGTTTCTTGATATCCTTTTGTTTCTGGTTGTCAATAACAGTGGTGGAAGCACAACTCCAACAACAGGAACCATAAATCCATCAACAGGCGGCACCGGCACCGGCACCGGCACCAGCACCGGGACTGGCACAGGAATGGGCACTGGAACAGGCACAACCACAACAGGGACTAATCCAGTTTTTGGACTTGGACCAACAGGAAGTGGCATGACCGACACCTCCGCGGGGACTACTACTCTTCATGAAAGCAGCAGTATCTTTTTCACAATGGCCCTATTGTTTACAAGCTTTGTATACTTGAGGGTTTAAAGAAACAAGAATGGATGGCAGTGCAGTGAATGATTGAAAAAAGGTTGAAAGGAATATAAGGGACAGTTGAGCATTATGCCACGGCAATATAATTTGCATGAATGATTCTAATTGATTAGAGTTTCTGGGTCAT